>BBXU01001527.1:0-21396 GCA_001598975.1 Parachlorella kessleri | reverse complement strand
AGCGGCGGCTGGCGCGGGGCTATGAGGACGCCAAAGCGTTGGTGGCACGCAACCGGGACCTCCTGGACAGGTGTGTGGCAGGCACAAAAAAATGAGGGAAAAATAGCTGGGGGCGGGGGGGGGGGGGGCCTACGAGGACGCTAAAGCGCTGGTGGCACAACCACCGGGACCTGCTGGACAGGTCTAGTTTGTGGGCATAGTCCTTTTGTTGACCCCACTTGAGGGACTCACAGCAGCATAGTCAGTTGGCGATACGCTGTTAGACTAGATTAGGACCGGTGTGTGCAGGCAGGAAGGAAAGCTGGGACCTGGAGGGAGGGTCGGTGGGTGTGTGGGTGGGTGCAGTGGCTTATATGCCCTGCTGGGTGGGACTGGGGTCTGCTAGCTGCCTGCGGGTCGCTGGGTTGGGTAAGCAGGGGTGGGGGGTGGGGAAGGTAGGTTCTTTGGGTGTGAAGGCGGCGGTCGGCGGATGTGGCGGGCTGGCTGCCTCTGTCGGGGATGCAGGAGGGATACTCGTGGGCCAAAGGGTGGGTGGGTGGGTTGATGGGGGGCGGCTGCTGCCTCGGTTTGCGACTGTGTGCTGCTGCCTGCTTTGCGGCAACAGTGTAGCCTTGCTGACTGGGGAGGTGCACGGCGGAGGTGGCCTATTGGTGGTTGTGCAGCCTCGCGCGTCAGTCCTCCCTTCCTTGGCCTCAAACGTTGCAGCCGACCACCAGCTCACCCACTCCATGGTGTCCATGTTTACTATATAGGGCCGCACCTAGACTCCCATGGGTCTCCCCACTTCTCTCGTACTTTTTCTAAAGACTTGTGTCTATTTATACCTGGAAATTAATATGTTCAAGATTGGCTTACATAGTTGGTTTTCCAGGAGTCGAGATGAATTACTATTACTTCTTTGGACCCTGCCGTAGGCTGGTGGAGGCTTTGCTAGCCAGGGATACGGTCAGCGGGGAGGATGTTCGTGAGATGGTGAGGCAGTATGGCAACCCAGAGGATGTCGCCAAGCGGGACGCAGCAGCGGCGCCCTTCATGTGAACCCCACAATGCAGGGCAGCGTCCTGGCAGCGGTGGTGGGGCCGACACAGCGCAGCAGGCATGTGGGATAGAACCCCTGGTACATTCAGAAAAACCTGTGCAGCGGATAGGCGGCTAGAGGGTCTGGTGGCGTGCCCCGGGCTTTTTTTGGGGGTCTCTGAGTCGGCAAGCCCCGGCCCCCTGTGCAACATGCGGCGAACAGTGCTGCAGGGCCGACAAGAAAAGGGACGCTGCAAGAGCCGCAACGGTTGAGGTTCTGCCCATTGATGACATCACACACTTGCACTTTGATGCGAGGGTGGCGAGTTGGTGGGAGGAGGCTGCCTCAGTATTTGTTACCAACTTGGAAGCTCCGGCACACCATTGGAGCCCAGCCAGAGCCGCAGCCCCCGGGTAGTACAGATGCCCGGCCACCACTGACTGGAGTGCATGCAGGGTTAGGCCTAGTTGTATTGAAAGTCTTGATGCTGCGAAAGCAAGTGCGCATTGCTCTTTACACGCGCTCTGCCCGCCCCAAGCTATGCAACCCCCACTCCTGCGACTGCCACCCTCACAGCTCACTGAGGAGAGATACCCACTGGCTCGAACGCGCAGCAAGGCCCCTGAGATACCTTGCATCCAGCCCTGTCCAAAAGAGCCAGACTTGCAGGCCCCTGCACGCCAGGCGGACCACTGCGCTCTCTCTGCAACAAGCAGATTACAGGATTTCTACCTACTCTCCGTCCGCATTGCCTGCCACCTTACCAAGCAGGCTGCCTTACCCACCACCATTTTCAGCTGTCCAAGGGATGGCAACTCAGCATGCACCGCACGGTTCACTTCATTTAATATCAGCAATTGCAATCTCTCAAATCCCGTCGCTGCTCAAGGGCGGGCGTGAGTCCTAGGTGTCATGGGGCAACTGGCCCTGCCACCTACGGGCTTGCCTGCTGCGGCCTTCGCTATTACCAACGGCAAGACACAAAGGAGTATTTCGACGCTGACAAAACCAGCAAAGGCTCGGTATAAGCCTCGGGTGACCTCTGAGCAGCATGCATCCAGTGCCACATCAGCCCAGCCGCTGCCTTTCTTCCCTGACAAGCGAGTAAGTTGGCTGCTCTGCGTCAGTGCCCTGTCGTGCTCTTCCCACGGCACAGCCCACACTGTGCGGCCCGCACGCCCCAGCCTTGCCTCACAGCCCTGCCTTTGTGCCTTGCCTATGAGTCTGTGCTGGGGCCTGCTATGAATCTGTACGCCTGTATGAGGGGACTGTGAATAGAAGCCTGGATTACTGCTCAGACTCGCCACCACCATCTCACCCACTGTTATGGAGCAGCACTCCGACACCCTTACTTACCTTCCCCCCTTGTGCCGCACTGTGCAGCTTGTGGAGGAGGTTCCCCTGCCCTGCCTGCTGGACTGCAAGCACTTTGTGAATCTCACCAACGGGCTGGAGGTGCTGCCGCAGCTCCAGCGCCTGGGCCTTCCGGTCAGGTCTGTAGGCCTACACCTGGTCTGTTCAGGGCGAGCCTTGCACCAGCCAAAAAAGTGCAGAAGGCACGGGGTCAAACCACACTTGGGTGTTGCTGCGCGGGCTGATTAGCCGGGAGCCTTAGAAAAGCGGCATGTAGGGTCCAGAAACACGTGTGGGGGACCTGCAGTGCTCCCTCTTCTTTGTCTTCGTGAAGTGTGACCGCGGCTTGATGCTGAGGTTGGCAGGAGGGAAGGTCCCCTAGGTGACCCCAAGGCCTTCACACTGTGTGCCCAACGGCCCATAGGATATACCAACCGTTGGATGCACTGCCATTGCTGCCATACGCTAAGTGTCACGCTGTGGCCACCTTGAAACTCTGTGTGCATGTGCGTCTCTTTGGTGTATATGGGGGGGCAGGCTGCTGACGTGGCAAACCAGCACTTGCTTGCTGGCTGGCTGGCTGCAGCTTCGTCCGGATCCAGAGCACAGCATGCGAGCAGCAGCTGTTTGAGAAGCTCCTGGCAGAGTTGGACTCGGACCTCCTGCTGTATTTGGCTCTGGGGCACTGGTCAGTCAGATGTGAGCTGGGCAATATAAGATAGAAGTGCACGTGACAAGAAGGGGTCAGACAGCAGTGTCTGGCTGCCAGCTGGGCAATCTTGTGCATCCTCCACGGGCCGCAGCTCTCTTGCGATGAGGCTTGCTCTTAACAGAGGATGGACGTTGAATGCTGAAGATTCCCCTCAACAAGAGCTCAACCGCTGTCATGGGGCTTGGACTCGGAGACTGGACCGGTTGTACCTGTTTCTTGTTTTGCTCCTGGAATTGGAAGTCCCACACCATGCGTCAGCGTGGCAAAGGGGAACCCCAGCCACCTCCCGGCGCTTGACGAGAATCTCACTGTGCCATAATTGCTGGCGCAGCTGCCTTGTCTACGACCTTGGGAGCAGGAACAAAAAGCGAGGGGCACCGCGGGCGCTGTGGTATGGGCTGGAGTTTGTCAAATATGCCCTCACAAGGTAAGCTGCACCAGCACACCGTCTGCCGGCTGTGGTGTGTCACAACATGACGACAGGGTAGGAGTACCTGTGCTGGCGCTCGGTTTGGCGGCATGGAGCGCCTGGCTTTGAGCTAGCCATGCCTGACATCCACTGGTTTAAGGCTGTACGAACAAATGACTCTTCTGGGTACTTTGTGTGGGGCCGGCTGTACACAGCGTCCAACATAGCACGGCCACAGGGCGGGCATGTGCACCCATGGCTCCAGGTAACCCAGGGCTTTGGTTGACCCAGGCCTGCCTGGCTGTGCACATTCCCCGCAGCAGCCCCTCGGGCCCTACTTATCGAGGGGATGAGTGCATGCTGCTGAACTGCCATCAAGAACTCCTCACACACCAAGCCCCCTCACAACTGTTGCGGCAGGTATCGACCCCCCCCCCCCCCCCCCAGCTTCTTCTCAGGCTGCTTACCCACGCCAGGTCTGCTCCCAGCAGGGTGTGGCTACCGGGTTCCCCTCCACCAGAAGCCTTCCTGCGAGGCTACCGGGTGACCGACGCCTTTGAGGGCCGCGTGAGGAGCCTCGGCAAGTCAACCAAGAAGTAGGTGGCAGCGCTGTGCTCGCGGGGGGGGGGGGGGGGGTGTCTAGGGAGGGGAGTGCAACGAGATGCGTGACAGACAGATAGACAGGCGGGCAGACAAATTCTTAGAGGTAGGGCTTCAGAGGCACAGTGGGTGCCCATTTAGGCCGTGCCCGGCGCTTGCCAGTGCAGACCTGACCCATAATCCCCCAGGGTCAGGGGTTAGCATACACAAAGGGTCAAGCAGGGAACTCTGGCTGTCTGCAGGCGCCTCCGGTACTTTGCAAAGTACATGCTGCCAGGCGGCTTGCCGGCAATACGGCTGTACGGAGTGTACCGCGCCACTCACCATGACGATGACTTCCAGTACTATCGCACCATCGCACAGGGTGCTCTGGCGCCTGGGGACTGGCGCCCTCCAGCCAAACAGGTCAATCTGTCCAGCAGCTGCAGGCCGGTTGTAACAGCGGCGGAAGTAATGACGCCTGCAGCAGCATTAGCAGTAGCAGCGGCAGCACCTGTGGCAGTGCCACCACCGTTGGCAGCCACAAGGGGAGCAGCAGCAGCAGCAGCAACAGCAACAGCTGTTCCGGAGGGAGAGGCAACGGCGGCAGCAGCTGCGCCAGCAGGGGAGGCATTAGCAGCAGAAGCAGAAGCAGCAGCAGCCGCAGCATCCATGCCGGGGGTAGCTTACCTGCAGACAGATGCGACGGTGCAACCCAGCAATGCTGCCAGGCCGGAAGCAGTATCAAGCTGGGGTGCGGGACGGGCAAGTCAGGACCTCACAAGTCCCCCACAGGGCGGGCTGGACGGTGACGCCCTGGCATATGCCGGTGCAGCAGCTACGCAGCCCTGGGCCAATGTGCTGGATAGGGAACGCACGGTCGCGTTGCTAGCAGGTGCGCTTGCCGTGCTTGCGATGCACACTCAGAGCTTACGGGGAGCTGTACATGGTGCATGGTTAGTTCTTCGTAAGGTTGGCAGGTAGTGCAAACACAGAGTGAGAGGCGAACTGTACTGGCAGGGCTGGTTGCAGAAAACATCAGTTCTGTTAGCTGTACTTGGTGCATGGTTAGTTCCGCCTTGGGTCCGGTGGTGGTCTGTGGTTAGTTGCATGTGTCTCTGGCATTGTGCTGGCAAGCCCACCTTCTTCCCTGGGTCGTCTGGTGGCTGCCTGACTGCCAAGGTCCGTGTACGAAGGGTCGCAGTAAAAACCCAATTTTTGTGTGAGCAGTGTCTGCAGGTGAGGGGGGCGCTCGACAGATGCAAACCACAATCAATGACTGCATTGTCGTCTCAGTGTGAAGGGCTTCAGCGCCAATCATTGTTGCTCCAAGGTGCCGGCTTGGGTGCACATAGTACCCACCCTCGAGCCCTGCCTGATCTCTCTGCTTTGCGCTATGCAGGCAACGCTCATCAAGCTGTTGAGGAGCTCCTGGGCATGCGCCTGCTCTTGGGTGGCATCGACCATGCTGTGCACGAGGGCTGGAAGCAAAGCATGGAGCACAGCATGTGACCTATGATCCATACTGAGAGGGATACTGCTGTCGGACAGGCTAGCCACAGGGTTTCTAGTGACAGGCTCTCGCGCCAATCCTACAACGTCTCGGTTCTAGGCATGAGTAATGGTCAGACCAGACGTGCCACCGTTTCTCAATCCTGCAGTCTGTGCTGGCCAGCAATCGAAGCTCTACAAGAGACGGTTGTGGCTAATGTACAAGACACTGGACAGTGGGAATGGAAGATCAATGCTGATAACGGTGTTTTGTGCAGTTCAACAGAGCCAGCCAGACATGAAAAATCTTTAAAAGGTATACTTGCAGCTGCAGCACGGACCAGCGACAACTCCTGCAGTGGTCTTAGGCACTGACCCTGTCAGCACGAACCACTGCCACTGTAATGGAGCTCCAGCAACAATCCTGAGCATAACTCAGGCTCATTCTGCATCCAGCCCTGTCAGTCCAGTCCAGCCCAGCTCTACTCCCTGTTCGCACTACCTGCCACCCATGCTAATAACTGCATAAACCCCTGTCAGCCCAGTATACCCGTATCTCCTCTCTGACAGCATTACCTGCAACCTTGAATAAATACTCCTGACCACCAGTGCTGACCATAAGGTCCCTGCTGAAGCAGCACCGTCCTCTCACACTTGAAGCCCATTTCTGACATGATACCCACACCACTCAGTAACCGCACTGCCTAGAGGCGCTTGCTGCGCCCCCTCTCAAGCATCATGCGGCGCCAGCAAGGCTGCAAGCTTCAGCCAAGCACGCCCCCAAGCTGCAGGTACCCAGAGCCTGGCCGAGCACCTCAGAGACCTAAGCCCAGAGGGCGTGCTAGGTACGCCCCACAGTAAGTTGTGTCTTGGCCCAGCCACTGCCTACCCCTCCACGATCTTGACCTGGTAGCCCCTTGCAGAGGTTTTCACGCTCAGCAGCTCCACATCAAATTCGAGGGTGGCATCGGGGGGTATCTCACCAAACCCCTTCTTGCCATAGGCCTGTAGGGGCCACAGCCATGGCAGGCTTTCACAACCCCTGGTGACTGGGTGCAGCTAGACAGGGCAACTTGACACCCATCGCACATTTCACAAGCTGGAACTTGGGGCACCACCGGCTGCGCCCCAACACCACCCACCTATCCACAAGCACCTGCATGGTACTCTTCAGCTCTAGATGGGCTTGCAGCTCCCACCGGGCCCCAAACCCCAAGAACACCAGCATGGCATGCACAAGCCCTGCAGGCACAATCAGCTTGCGCCAGCCTCCAACTTTCGAGCTTCTCCACTCGCACCAACCACCCGACGAGGCTCACCAGCTCTGGAGGCACGAGCAGCTTGCGCCTGCCTCCAACCTTCATGCCCCGCACCCCCAGGTCCAGACCCTTGAGGGTCCCGCCGGCGCCTGGCTGCGCCCCCACATCAAAGCCTAGCGGGCTACCCCCCGTCACGCCCAAGCCTTGCCTGCAACAGTGCACCCCTAGCCCTCTCAGTCAAGTGCCATCCGCCACTACCTCCCATCTGTCGGCATTACTTGCCACCATCGGTAACTTGCATGCATAGTGGGAGGTCCAGCAGCCCCGCTTCATCTGCCAGGGCCAGCCCTGGGCCAAGCCATGGCGGGTGCTGTTGCAGGGCGGCAACATGGGCTTCAGCAGGAACTAGGAGGTGCAGTGGTGCAGTATAGCGGAAGAGCTCACCTTGATGTGACAAAGGTAACCTGCATTACCAATGTTGTGAAAGAGAGCTGTCAGGGGAGAGGCTTCTTTACAGCGACATTGTGCCCGCCAACGAGCCCAAGTCCTTGTCCTAGCAGCCATTTACACAGGACCTTGCACACACTAACCTAAAAGGCAGCAGACATACACTACATCACATACATTTAAATCCAAAGAGCCAGCAGAACAGCATACCAACATGTCACTCACCCCTTTCCACTTTGCCTCATAATGGACCACTACCCGAGCCCCTTCCCTGGCCTCCACCCCCGTACCAGTAACTACATCATAAACCCTGCAGCACAAAGACGACTGCCATAAGTGTACCATAGGTGTGTGTTTGAAGACCCCTGCTCCTGCGAGCCATGCGTAAGCAGCACGCATCGGGTTACGTCTGGGCTGGGCGTGGGTATGGCCTAGGGGTTGAGGGTGGGCAGATATGGTGTGAATGTGTGGGTGGCTGGGGTCATGCAGGGGGGGGGGGTGTACTAATCAGTCACTCACTTTAGCCCCTGTGGACCATCACTGTAAGCTGACTCTGGGGTTTTGGCTCGCCGCTTATTTGTCAAGTCCTTCTTGAACCCAAGTTCCAAGGCTTCTGCCGAAGGCGCTGTCCACAGTGGTGCTGCCACGAGTCCTGAAGCAGCCACGTTGATGCTGGGTAGCAGATATGTTGTTAACTGCTGCGCTCGGCGATAAAATACTCAGGTCCGACAATCTCACAAGAGGTCCTACCCTGTAGGTATCCCTGGCTTCACCTGCAAGGCCCACTAGCTGCCCAAGCTGCTGTCTTCTGCTGCATTGCTTCACCTCGGTTGCGTTAGCTTGAGCCCTAGGTTCTCGGTGCACTCGACTCCCTTTCCGCCCAGTCCCAGCCCTGCCGACCGTCGGGACGGACGGTGTACGGTTGGAAGATGCGAGGATTGAAGGCAGCATATCTCGCTTAGGTGGTGATCATCAGTGCCAAAGCAGAGAGGTATACGACTCCAAGGATAAGTTGCCGGATCAGATCCTCCAGGATACCACACCCACAAGCTCTTCTCAGGAAAGCGCAACGGGACAGAGCTTCCTTGAAGGTTTTCCCTGTGTTTCTTAACAGGGATTTTCTCCTTTGATGCAGCCTTGGCCCCATCCGCCTGTTTCTTCGTGGCCCGCAATGTAATAATAATAATAATAACGGGACAGAGCTTCTGTTCAAGAGTTCAGGCAACCCCACCTCGTCCCTTGCATCCAGGCCAAGCACGGTGCAGAGCTACCGACTAAAGGTGTACCAGGGCACCCTGGAGGACGACACCCTGGCCTTCCCTGATTTTGCATGAAATACCTGTCAAAAAAAAATGTCTCACAGACCCCTCCGAGAAGCACACACTGCAGTAAGTAAGCAACACTCAGACAATCAGGGGCAAAAATTGAACAACTACTGCATGCGCCAACCCGTGCTCCCTCTTCCTTCATGCGTTGCCACACCGGAGACTCCACAAGTTGCCAGCAGGTCACTTCTTCCGGAACAGCACTTCGTCAGTGATCTGACCAGCCCTGCAGGGCAAAGAAACCCGCTGTCGAGAACTACCAGGGGCCATATCACCTGTGACAAAGGCAGCAGCACTGAGGCCCTTTCCAACCGTGCAGCAAGACACCAGGCATCAACCACAAAGCACGGATATGTCGCATCAAAAATAGCAGGGCTGGTAAGGTGTTGCATCACCTTGCATGACCACACACCTGCGGTACCGAATACCACGTTTGGTCGCCTCTGGACACTCCCTGTAAGCCTTGATAGGCCACCAACCAAAGCCTGGAACGGACGCTATGCCGCCCATTATCCTCCCCTCGCCCTTGCACCTGTACCAGGCATACTTGCCTAAAACTTGGACTGCGGCCGTCTGGTCCATCCCATTCAAAACAGGCGCCAGAGCCTCTCACCTGCCTGTCGTATCCCTAGCCCTGTAGTCAACTATCTGCCTAGAAGCCCGGGCCTGCCACCATGAGATGCATTGCTGTACATGGTGCAGTGTCTACGCTTCCACAGTGCGCCGGCAACAGAAAGAAAGCCCTCACCCCCACGACATGCCGGCTACGTCCACCCCACATGTCTTGCAGACATTCTTGGGCGCCTCCTGTGTAATAGTCTCAGTTGCTGTGCCTTCGGACCCCTGCAAAATCAGAATCACGGTGGATGCACCACTCAAGAGCAAAAACCAGTGCAATACACACTAGTGGCACAGGCGCCCAAGTGTATGGCAGCTCCTTCACTACAGGTCATCCAAACTTGCTGGCAACTCTTACTCCAACGAAAGACTTACAGGTGATTCCAACCTAACTAATAAAACTCTCCTGGGCTGGCAGGGCCGCTGCAAGCCAAGCTTTGTGACAGGGCTGAATGCCACATGTGGCTGAGGGGAAAGGAGTTTCATGCTCTGGCAGAGGTTTTGAAAAACTTAAGGAGATCAGGTGTTGTCAACCGAAACAACCAGTGCGAATTCTGTGAAGCTAGATGGCTAACTGTACTGCGGGGCAGTACAGTCATTTGGGGTGATATAACCCATGACAGCGCTAATGCCAAGCCCTCCTTGTTTGCTTAACCCGAGCCTTAGGCTTGCTGACGGCTCCTTCGTGCTCATCCTTCCCCAACCAACTGCAGCAGCGCCAACACCATGGCCGACAACAAGGAGCCTGTGAGTTGGCCTACAGCTGTGGCAGGCAATTGAAGGCTTCACTGCGCGTGGAAAGTGGTTCTGAGGCCAAATTAGCTCCCGTACTGACCGGATCTCATGTCTTGCCCATGCAGCGCTTCCTCATCTACGGTGGCCGGTGAGGACTGCGCCGCAACTGGCCTGTGTTGGTGCTGGTGGAGCTTGGCTCTGATGTCTGCTGCCTGATCGCGGACGTAAGCAGCCGGCTGAGCGTGCTCGTGTTGGTTGTGCAGCAAGGGCTGGATTTCCGGCCTGGTGGGCGAGCTGCTGGAGGCCCAGGGTGCCACTTACCACTTTGGCAAGGCCCGCATTGAGGACCGCCACGCCGTGCTAGAGGACATCAAGGAGGTGGGTGGTGGGCATGGGATTGCTCAACCTGAAAGGCAGCATGCAGTAGCGAAGCTGCCGGCTTGTTTTTTAGAAGAAAAACTCAACCCCATGGTCAGCTCCGTGCTTTTGCAGTTCAAGCCCACCCACATCCTGAACGCCGCTGGCGTTACTGGCCGCCCCAACGTGGACTGGTGCGAGACCCATAAGGTGGGTCATTTACCCCATCCTGCGCTGCTGCGCTGCCTAACCAAGGTTAAAAAATGGGCTGCCCAGCATGAAATTGAAGCACTTGTCAACAGCTGCAAGGATTGGCCGGCCGTATAGGAAGTTTTAAAAGCTTCCGCTTCGCTGCACTCCTTGGCCGCAGATTGAGACTATCAGGTCTAATGTCATCGGTTGCCTGACCCTGGCCGATGTGTGTCTCTCCGAAGGCCTGCATATGACCTACTTTGGCACTGGTGGGTGATGCTGGATCTTGAGGCAAGGTCGGCTGGTTCCCGCTTTGCAGCTATAGCAGTCTGCAGGCGCAGGCATAGCTCTGCGTGTCCAGCCAGGCTGCCCTGGGTGCTTGCTCACCACCTTGGAGCACTTACTTGTACGACACCTTCCTCGTTGCTCTCAAGCAGGGTATGTTTTGTTCGTTTGCATTCGAATATGGTGCCATGCGGATGGCTGTGGCAACCAGCTGCATTCCCTTGGGTATGTTGGCGATGGATTCCCTGGTAGTAGCATAGCATAGTTTTCAGATGTTGCACAGACCTGGCAAGGTTGAGGATGGGAGGCTCGGAAGCGCACGGCTGCAGGTTGCATCTTCCACTATGACGACGACTTCCCCCAGGGCAGCGGCAAGGGCTTCAAGGAGGCCGACAAGCCCAACTTCACCGGCTCCTACTACTCCTACACCAAGGCCATGCTGGAGTCGCTGCTGCGGGTGCGTGGCGGGGGTCGCTTTCTTGGCGGCATCGTTCTGCTAGGCATACCAGCGGCAAGTAGGTTGCTGGCAGAGGCTGTACACCCAGCGTCCTGCTAGACGTACCAGCGGCAAGTAGGTTGCTGGCTGGCATGCATGCCGCTGCCCTCCATGTGGGTGCAGTTTGCCCACTTGGCATTGATAGCCCCTTGTCGACTGCCCCACCTGCGGCGGCCTGTGTGTTTGTGAAGACTGAAGAGCCCGCCATTTAGCCTTTGGGCAGATTCACCTAACGGTCTGGTTGGTTTTGTGCCCCTGCAGCTGGCAATGATAGCCTCTTGTCGACTGCCCCACCTGCGGCGGCCTGTGTGTTTGTGCGGCTCAAGAGCCAGCCATTTACCCTTCGTGCAGATTTACCTAACCGTTTGCTTTGTTTTTTTGGCCCTGCAGGAATACCCCAACGTGCTGATCCTGCGCGTGCGCATGCCCATCGTCCAGGACCTCACTTACGCCCGCAACTTCATCACCAAGATCATCAAGTATGAGAAGGCAAGTCCATCTGTCTGAGGACTCACTTTTGTACTTCTCAGACCTAGGTAGTTCTGTGTCGCACGTAGGATGCGGTCATGTAACTCGTGAGCGGGTGCAGGAGGGCACCGCCGGTGCGCTTCTTGACACATACAACCTGGGACACATATGTCGTCTGAGCCTGTGTGCAGGTTATTGACATCCCCAACTCCATGACTGTGCTGCCCGAGCTGCTGCCCCTGGCCATTAAGATGGCCAAGCGCAACCTGACGGGCGTCATGAACTACACCAACCCTGGCGCCATCAGCCATAATGAAATCCTGCAGGTGGGTTTGGGCATGCTACCCTCTTGTGATTGCACTCCAAGCAGCCGGTGGAGTTGTGCCTTGTGCTATGCCAATGTTCAAGGTAGCGGCGCGCTTTGGGGGCCTGGGTGTTGCAAGCCTCCCCTGCATGGTCGCTGTGTTGCGTGCCAAGGCTGCCTGATGTGGTGGATGATTAGTGGTGTGAGTCGTGTTCCTGCTTGTCCCTTTGTAGCTGTACAAGGACTACATTGACCCCGAGTTCAGCTGGAGCAACTTCACCGTGGAGGAGCAGGCCAAGGTGCGCCAAGCAAGCTGTTTGGAGTTAGGGTGGTGTGGTTGTCTGGATTTGCAGGACACCTCTTTGATATGGTAAAGGTGGCTTGCAAGCGAAACGAGATGAGGTGGGGCCGTAGTGGACTGACAGGGTTGTGTGCTGCTACGCTCTATGTCCCGCTTAAGATCTGATCCAGTGGGTCTCTCCCCACGCATTCGTATCATAGATTATGCCTCATGTGTTGCAACCAGGCCTTGTGGTGATATTTGTAAGCTTGGCGCTATACCTCCAGGTCATTGTGGCGCCGCGGTCTAACAACCTGCTGGACACTGAGCGGATCGAGGGCGAGTTCCCAGAGATCCTGCCCATCCGGGAGTCGCTCATCAAGTGAGTTTATGAGTGTGTTTGCAGCGGTACAGGCTCCTACGTCAAGGAGGGCGCTGCATAGAGAGTTGTGTGCAAGAGTGCTTGCGTGCATGCCTCCTAGGCACGGAGCGCCTACCGGGGGTCAGTTGGCGGAATAGCACCTAGCCAAGGAGTGTGTGTGGCTTGCTGTCTGTTGTCATAAACCGCTCTTGGTCTCCACGCTGCCTGCTGTAGGTATGTGTTCGAGCCCAATGCAGCTAAGAAGGAAGAGGTCAAGGCTGCTGTGCGCGAGATGCGTGGCCGCTGAGCATCTGTGACTGCTTGCAGCACCTGTTAGGAGCTAGAACAGGACCGGGAAGGCGATCTTAGGCCTTTGCCCTTGCCTAGGCGGTCTCTTTCATTTGGTCGCCGTGTGTTTTCAATGTTCAACCAGGGAAAGCCGTGACTAGGCCAACTTAATTTATTACCATCGCATCGTCATTTCACTATATCCAGGCAGCTTGCCAGCCACGGAAAGCAACCCTTCCCCTGCGCCCCGGTAACACAGACCCGGTCATGCTGTACTCAGCACCCCTCAACAAAAGAAACCCAGAGATCAATCTATGTACTAAGTAGCTGCCCCGCCTTGAAAGCATACTTACAATACAATACACATATACAACGGAGCGGTGACCCGCTAGTCAAAGCATGCGTTAAGCAGGTTACCCAAGTCATAGTCAGCAAGCTGTCATCATCTCAACAGGCAAGACTCAGGCTCATTCTGCATCCAGCCCTGTCCGTCCAGTCCAGCCCAGCTCTCCTCCCTGTTTGCGCTACCTGCCACCCATGCTAATAAGCCCAGCCCAGCTCTACTCCCTGTTTGCACTACCTGCCACCCATACTAACAATAATTTGATGGCACCCGGCTCATCCCTTGCACCCAATTTAGCGCTCCCACGTCACACTTCTACCCAGCTGAGCTGCACCTCAATGTTCGTCTACAAATGCCGGCGTATGCTGCATTGCTCTTGCCCTGTCAGTTACAAGTACAAAGCGGGTGTGTGCGCTGACCTCTGCCCAGAACCGCCAGGCACCTGTCACCGTCAGTTGGCCTGGATGTCAGTCCCAGAGGCCACTTTTGTCAGGCTGCCCTTGATGTTGCTGCGGCTCTCTACTCGGCATAGCTCCTTGGTCACAGGCTCGCTCCCATCCGGCCTGCAATGCCAGGCAGGAGGGGGGAGGGGGTCGCGGCAGTAAGGCAACCCCGTGTTAAATGTAGGCGTGCGAATGCCACAGCCAACCTATAACCAAGCTAGGCTGTACGGAGAGGCCGTCTTAAATCTACCTCATAGGCTTATGCCGCAAGATAGCCAGCCCTGCAGGCCCCAGCCGAAGATAACTTTCTTGCTCATGTAACCCACCTGATGGGCGACAGGTTGCCGGCTGTGGACCAGTCATTGCTGACGAAGATGGTGCCAGCAGGGAAGTCATCGACATCCGCACACTCGCCCTCAATTAGCGATCTGCACAGGGTAAAGCAGCTAGGGCGTCCCTTATGCCCATGCTGGTCTTGTCTAACAGCACACCGCTACCTGACATTGCTCCCATGACTACCGTCAGTTACCACTTCAGGAAAGCACACAAGTGCCCGCCCATACGTGCCCGCCGGCCCCCAACCCCTTCACCCACCCACCCACCCACAGTAGATGGGCCGCGGGTAGCCTGCATTGCTGCAACAGGCATGCTCAATAAGCTTGGAGCACAACCACAGCCGGACCTCCCTACCAGCTGGACAGGCAGAGCAACAGCACCAACCATCCTCACCTGTCACTGGCAAACAGTAGTCCGTCACTGAGCATCGTGGTACCCCACACCAGCGGCTCAGCACCCTGCCAGCAACAAGAGATCAACACATACGGTGATGTGCAGACGTTGGCATACAACCCACTACTCTAAAAGCAGTGACGGCAGCCACAACCAGCCGTGGGTCAGGCACACGCAAGCATCCCTTGTAACACTTATGAGAATGCACCTCCAAAGCTGCTTTCCCTTGACATGCCAGAGAAGCAGGCCAAGACCTGCCTAGTCTGCTGTGCCAAGTCTTTTACTGCTGACTGCAGGAGTACCGCTTAGTCCTTCCTCAACCTCACCATCCCTTCTAACCAACAAGGAAACATTCCTACAGTCCAACATATTGCCTCTCGCAAGTGCTGTTGCCCACAGCCCTTCCTCACCTGGCCGTCCCTGGCTGCAATAATCCGGCCGTAGGTCCTGTCATAGATGACAAAGGCAAACGGTCCCTGCAGCAGCTCGAGGAGGTGGTAACTCTCAAATGACGCACACCACCGGGCCTGTGCGCAGGGTTCAGACCAAGTTGCCACCGCAGGGGGCTGTTGTTGTTGGCATAGAACACGTACCACGCACTCTATGTGTGACGGCAATTGGCCCTCTGGGACCTTTCTGGACTGCTGTGCCCGGCCTCTTGCGCTAGGAGGGCACCACGCGACGAAGTATTCACCACTTGGTAAATACGAGCCCCAAAGCAACACCGGCCAAAGCGCTTCAAGAACCGCAGGACTGACCATCAATGCACCCATCCCAAGCTGAAGTAGAGCCTCAAGGACTAAGGGAATTTCAGCAGCGTGGTAGGTGCCGCATGCCACACCAAGGCACCTACCACGCTGCTCAAATTCCCTCACCACTGGTTACCCCAACAACTTACCCCTCCAAGCAGCTTGTGCAAGGCGAGGATCCTCTTAAGGCATTTTGTACTTCTCAGACCAAGCACTTGAAGCAAGCACCACACAGACAACTGACTACGCATGGAAGCAAGCTGCCTGCCAACCCACCTCAGCTCGGCCAGGCTTCCATCACAGGCGAGGACTCATGGGTGACTAACCTGCCGACTAGCTCATACTTACCCACCTCCAGCTGGGCCTCCATCATGGGAGAGGACTCATGGGTGACTAACCTGCCGACTAGCTGGTAGTAACCCACCTCCAACTGGGCCAGGGCCTCCATCACGGGCGAGGAGTCCAGCAGTGAGGCATGGTCCCAGGTCCGCTTGTACTCCGCCAACAGAAAGTCAGCATCCTCCAGGTCTGAGGGGCTGTCTGCAGCAAGGGCACAACCCAGGGGCGCAAGTGACTGTGTGGGCAGCTGAGAGGGGCCACAGCCCCTTTGCAGAAGGGCTGCCGTTGACTGCAAGCACAAGGTGGCGGCCAACTGAGGGCTCCTCATGGTACCCCTCATGGTGCCTACTGGCAAAGACCATGCCCTTCCCTCCGTACTTCTCTCTGTGGGCAATCAATACTAGTGGCAAACTTGCTCGTTGCCGTGTGTCTCTCTGGTATTCGTCCGTCCCATCCCCTTCCTGTCTCAGCACAGTGACGGAGGCTGTCCCTCAGATGGTCTGCTCTGTTCACTTGCACGCCCCCAAACACGCCCATCAAACAGGCCCTCCAGCAATGTCCAGTAAGACGCGAGTTCACCGATGTCAATAAGACTCACTTACGAGCTCCCCAGCAAAGAATACTGAGACATCCCCGTCTGTGGCAAACTGGTGGCGCTCCGACTCGACATACCTGCAGCCAGCACCCAGCTTTGCTAAGGGAAAGTACGTCTTGAGGGTTGGGACAAGAGAGTTGCTGGCAGTGAGCAAAGTAGACGTACCCTAGTCCGGCGCCCCCCCAGGTTTCCTCATTTACAAGCGCCCGCTGTCTTCGTGGCAGGCTGCTGTATAAGTTGTCAAGCAGGCTCGCCACAAACGTCTGCAACATAGGCAAAGCAGCCCAGTAGGCAAGGGGAGTACCTTGGGGTTTCTGCGGGATTTCCTAGCAACCGATCCGGAACCTGCGCCCTGCAACGAACCTCGTCTTCTGGGGTTTCGTTGAGCTTCCTTTTGCTGGGTGACAGGGGGCTATTCAGCACCTCCTGCTTCGGCTTCCCAAACACAGCAAGCATCGAAGGTATCGACGCTCCAAGGCTAGTCCCCAAGGTTAAACCGATACTCCTGCACGGCGCCCTGAATTGTTTGTTGACACCATGCCACGTTGGCCACGGGGCTACCCCGCCAAAAGTGGGCTTGCTCTTATCGTGGGATACTCGATGTATGCAGCTGCGGATCGGAAGGGAATAGACTTCAGTGCCTTGTCCTTGTGCTTCGACCGACTGCACCATGATCGCACTCCAGGCAGCGGGTCATGCGTGGTGCTTCAAGACCTGCGCCAAGCCTAGAGTACATAGGATTGCCAAATTGAGCGCCGTGGCACCGCTGTGGGTGCCGCGCCAGAGGCATGCTTCCCTCAGGTGAGGTGGGAGGTTGCTGGGCAGGGCAGGGCAGTGGCCAGCTGCTTCCGTCACAACCCTGGGCAGCAGTCTCAAGTCCGTATTTGCTTCTTATAGGTCCGTGGCTGCCCTTGGGGCTCGCACTGTGGCCTCAGCTGAGGTCGAGGAGCTGGCGATGCAGATAGAGGAGGACGCAGTAAGTGTTCCCTGTGCTCCTTAGCTGCTGGCCGCCTGCATATGAGAGGTAGTGTGTCCTTCAGGAAATCGGAAGTGCCTGGTTCAGCAGCTGATTTGCTGCTGGTAGTGGGTGCGGCTCCTCAGCCACCTGTCATCGCTTGTGACACAGGGGAGGCAATAGCTCAGTACCGAATAGATTGCAGAAGGCTTGGCCCACAAGGACACACCCTGGTGTTGTTCTGACAGATGGAGCGGATGGACAAGTCGTTGGAAAGTGTCAAGCGCAGCTTCTCCACTGTAAGGACTGGGCGGGCCAACCCTTCCATGCTGGACCGAGTGGAGGTGAGAAGACTAACCCGTGCCTGTGATGGTAGTGTCTCTATGTCACAGGTTCTTGTCGCCGAGCCTATGACGTGTGGTGCCTGCAAGGCAGGGCCTGATACCTTGTGGGTCGTGATGTTCTGGGTTGGGGATGTTTTGAGCTGCGGGGCAGACAGTGGTCGGTGGTGGAGCGAGAGTGTTAGGGGTTCTTACAGCAAGCGAGGTGACGGGTGGGTGGCTGGGAGGAGCTTGCAAGGGGCGCTGGGGCATAGGGAATCTGTGCCTGGATTTAACATGGAATGCACGTGACAGGGAGGGGTTCAGAGAGCAGCATGGGAGCTGCGCCAGTACCAGTGTCTGGACCTGCAGGACCTTTGGCGCCAGCGCGATAAAAGTGTAAAGTGTGCTCCCGGTAGGACCTGGCTGTGCCTGTTGGTCTCTGATGCCACAGCGGGCGGCAGCAATGAAAATAACTTGACGCACTGACGGTGTGTCCTTGTTGCTTGTCAAACTGCAGGTGGACTATTATGGCGCTCCCACCCCTCTACGACAAATTGCGGGCGTCTCCGCCCCAGAGGCCAGCCTGCTTGTAGTGCAGGTAGATTGGTGGGCCGCTTCCCAAAGTGCAACAAGTACCCTGCCCTACCTCCTTCCTATCTGAGAAGCAGATGGCCACAGCCTGGCCTGGGGTCCTGGAAGCTAGCTCCCGTTGTGTGTCTTGAAGAACCTGCTCCCGGTCGTTGGAAAGGCTAGCATGGCAGTACCTACGCTACGAGCCTGACAGACACACACATGGTTGCCTGCGCTGATGCAGCCGTATGATCAGAGCGCGATACCTGCCATTGAGAAGGCAATCATGGCGAGCGACCTTGGTCTCACGCCAGGCAATGACGGCCGCCTCATCCGGCTGCAGATACCCCAGCTGACCTCAGTGAGTGACACCTGCACTGCCGACCAGTCGACAACTGTGGTTAGCTTGTGTGTTCAGAAGTTAGCCATTTGGAGCCTGGATATTGTAGCAGGACTTGCGTGGGTAGGCGCGTACTAAACTGGCAGGGCTCTATGCAGTTGCGCTCTGTGTCTTGCCTGAGATCTGATCCAGTAGGTCTCTCCCTGCATGATGGCAAGCGTTCCTTCGTGCTGGGGCCCCCCCATCGTGCGGGCTGTGCATGCTGTGCAAGCTTCGCATTGTGAAGAGTAAACAGGCCGAATACCAGCGCTACCCCTGGCTTCTGGGCAGCAGGGCGGTGTGCTGGCCGCCGCCTGGCTGCCCAGCACGCTGTGCAGCGCCAGGAGGGCAGCATGGGGTAGCAGGGCCATGTTCCATTCGTTCCCTGGCACCCCATGCAGGAGCGGCGTAAGGAGATGACTAAGGTTGTGTCCAAGCTTGGCGAGGAGGGCAAGGTGGCCATCAGGTGGGGCACAGGGGCTGGCTCCTGCTGCTGCTGCTGCTGCTATGTTGGGCAACTACGCACGAGTGTGTCTGTTGGCTCGCTAGCCAAGTTTCCTATGCCTCAACCTGAGCGGCCGCTTCTTGCTGAACTATGAAGTAGCTGGGATCTTCCACCTTTTGCTCATGAGCCGCAGAGTGAACCTGTGGTCCTGGGCACACACGCCAAACGACAGGAGTGTTGGTGCTGCGCGTAGGAACGTGCGGCGGGATGCCATGAAGGCAGTTGAGAAGCTGGAGAAGGATGGCTCCATATCGGGTGAGATATGAATCAATCAATCAATAAATTCGCCCAGGCCATATCGGGTGAGGGCTAACACAGCTGTATTGCCGACACCCTGTAGTGCATGTTCGGACCTTGCCCGATTTTGCTCTGGCCTGGAGGGCGGAACGATGACACAGGGTCTTGGGTGGCAAGAGTGTTGTCGCATTTCCTTCGGCAGTTCCTGCTGATGGTGTTTGCCTTGGAGCCCCTGGCTCACTAAGCACGCCCCATTTCCTCCCTCCTCCCGGAGAGGGGGAAGGTTATTTGAGAAGCCGACCCGCTTGCGAACATGAGCATGGAGGTAGCCCGGTGACTGCACACTGCTGGCTGCCTGCTTATTAGTAATGGTGCTGGTGGCAGGTGCGAACATGGAGGGGATAGGGTTGAACTGTACTGGCTGAGGGGATGGGGTTGCGCTGTACTGACTGGGTTGTCCTGCCTGGGTTGCAGAGGACCAGCGCAAGGACCTGGAGGACACGGTGCAGAAGCTGACTGATGATTACGTGAAGCAGATTGAGGCGCTGGTGAAGGGCAAGCAGGACGAGCTGAGTAAGGTGTAGGGTACTTCAATTTTACTTTGGGTGGCAGGCATTGCGATCAGAGGGGAGGTACTGTTGTTAGTAAGGGTGCACCACGTGGCAGGTAGTGCGAACACTGTAGAACTCGGCATAAGTCCTTTGATGACTTCAAGTACTGGGCCGGGAAGGCTCCCGAGGAGCTTACTGACGTAATAGTTGGAGTACCGGAGAATGAACTAATCTTGAAAAGTTTAATTGTGCTACTCCTGGATGAGAATGGCGAGTGCAAACTTGAGCAAGCCCCTCACAGGCGCTTGCACCAAAGAAGTTTCATAGAATTTTCATTAGTGTGAGTGTGTACCCACTATGCTTTGACTTGTCTGTGTCCTACACGACTTGGAGGTGAGCCACGGGCGGACTTTGGGAGGCAGTAGGAGTAAGATTGCCAAGCCTGTGGATTATTTGCCGTAAGTGCAGTTCTATTATACCTTGCGGGGAAATCACCGTCAACCTTCATTAGAGCCCATGGGAATGCGCTGCAGAGGCTGCACACCCATTGCATTGCGATGCATACCAGCGGCCAGTTTGGAAAGGGAATGCATTGCATGAAGCACTTTTACAAAATGGGAGCAAGGCAGTTCTGCGGCAGGCCTTGATGCAGGAAATACCTGCCCACGAAGCTCATAAGACTTACGGATCCCACATGGAGTATTTACACCGTAGTCATGGCATAGGCTCTTATTCCACAGAGAAATCTTTTGTAAGGCACCATGCACCATCTGTGGCTGATTGCGCAGCAGCCAGCGGAGGTTTTGCCACTGTACAGCAAAGTGCTTGGAATGCTGCCCACATGGGCCGCAGCAGCATCCCTAACTGTGTGGAATGGCACCAGTTTAGGTGCCCCGATGCACGCAACACCGAGCGCCAGCCTGGCAGCTAGACTGCTCTCAGCTGTCAAAGCCAGAACACCAGCCCCTTCTGCACAGGTGTGCCTGCCAGATGCCACGGATGGGTCCACACAGGTTCTGGGCAGACAGTCTGCAGACAGACAGCTGTCTGTCCCCCTGACAGGGGGGCACGGGTAGGGATTATGGCAGGCTATGGCACCACCAGCAATTTAGGGAAATCACAGGACAGGTCGTCCCCCCAGTGTATGGCCCCACAAGCAGGTATCGCTGCTGGATTGTAAGCAGCGCCGCTTCGGTAGGCCTTGCATGCATCATTTGCATGCCCAACAGGTGTTGGTGGCTTCGTAGGGCACAGCCAGCTCCCCGCCTTCGGGTGTGTTGCCGCAGCCTGTGGGCGGCTTGACTGCATTACAAGGTCCAGGAGCAGCAATGTTGGTTTCATGACGCGCCACACCCCCAAGCGGCAGAGACGCCTTCCTACTATGTCCCCCACTCCCCGTCTGGGCAGTGCAATTGCAGTTGCTGCTATGCGGCGGACTCTTTGCAGTGACAGCAGTGGTGACCTTGGCCACTGAAGTGGCGCTGGAAGCGGCCAGCCATAGAGAGGCACCGCCGCCATGCCGGTTGCAGCTGTGCACAAGTGCAGCGGCCAGCATGCAGTGCCAGCATGAGATATGGCATGTTGCCGGCACCAGTGCTGCACTAGTGCCTGCAAACCAGTACTACACTAGTATCAGTAGTACACCAGTGCTCGGAAATCTCTGGGATACCCACCCACCATGGAGTCTCGCAGGTCACATTT
>BBXU01001521.1:0-19547 GCA_001598975.1 Parachlorella kessleri | reverse complement strand
GGCGTGCAAGCCAAGGCTACCGAGCATAGCTCACCTGGCTGCGGCAGCAAGCTGTAGCCCTGCACCGGGGGTCACAGATGTGTGCTCAACTTGTTATAAGCAGAGACATGGGTTTCGTGCCAACCCCTCAGCCCGACGGCAAGCCATGAAACTTCCTTGTAGACGTGTGAGCTGCTGCGACCTCATCAGCCGGCTGCTCAGGCTGTGCTGAGCTGCTTCAGCTCACTGGCATACACCTCAGAGGTGCCAACGCTGCAGGTTGCATACTTGCCTACCTATTGCCAGCAACACAAGGCAGCCGACAACCTGCTGCCCTGCCATGCGGTGCCCGGCCCTGCCTTCCAAGCCCCACCACAAGCCTCTAAGGAAAGGCAAGCCCTGTTTTGAGTGCTTAGTGGCCCAGCTACAAAAGTCTAGTGCCTACTGTCGTTCGGGAGCAAGTTGCAGCCCGTAAGCTGCGCTTCGCCTTAGCAAATCTCACTGAAAGGCTTGTCACTGATTGGCTTCTATCACCCCACGTGACTTGCGTCAGAAAGCCAGGGACCACGAGAAACATATGACGCACTGCTGGAGTATTCCGACATGTATAACTTAACCTCTGCGGCGCCCGATCACCATATAACGTGTAGGGGGCAATCAGGGATTCCAGTGGAAGTCCGCCCAGAGGTCCGGCCTGCGCGCCGTAACATATTACTAACCTGACGATAGTCCTTCTGTTGAACGCGCACCTTCTTTGGCCCTTTTAAATATTTAAATAAACGTTTTCGCTGAGGGTAACTCTGCCACGACACAAGTGCCCGCGTTGAGCAGCCCCTCACGGGCACGAGGTAAGATTATAGCTGAGATATCATGCCCCACCTTGTCATTGTTGCTACAGCAGTCAGCCCAGCGGCCACTTATGTGACGCCAGCCTTGCCTCACACCGTGATGCACGACACAAGCAACCCAGCTTTCTGACCTGCTGTCAGAGGCTGTTTAAGCTTCTCGCTGGAAATGATGTCCTGCAGGTGATAGGCTGTTTAGTACAGCGCTGTAGCACACTCGGAGGAGAGACAGCCACCATGCCAGCGACGGTCCCCACCCGCGGTGTGCTGAAGGCCAGCACAAACCGCGTGCGGACAAGGTGAGAGCCATGCGCAGGGCGATTAGTTGTACAATACCCAGGGGCCTATGCCTGCAGATGCCAGCAAAGTGCTGTTTGCGCAGGCAGCAGACGGGCCACGCGAGGTTTGGAATACCTCCCCGAGGTATCCCGGTAGACAGTGTGAGCGATTGTACAGTGCTAATCTGCCTTAATTGGTTTGCACCAACTTGGACCGCGTTTGCCTTGTCTCTGCAGTCTGGCGCTCCAGGGGAACTCCATGTGGGAGAATGTCATTGGCGTGGTCAACGAGCACGCGGGCGCCAACCAGGGCGTCGAGGCGCTCATCAACGCACCGCAGCACGGCGGCGGCAGGAAGCGGTCGGCAGCAGCGCGTGCGGCCGCCGCAGAAGCGGTGATTGCGACAGGTGTGTGCTGCTGCTGATGCTAGTGCTTGGTATGGAGAGGAGCCATCAGGAGGCGAGCCTTCTGTGTCTAGTTGCTGGTTGACTAGAGGTAGCGCTGTAGTTGGCCGAGCCTTGCGTTTGTGAGCCCTGTGTGAGCCCTGAGCCGCCGCCTGCCTGGCTGTGCACCAACGGGTTCAACCGGCATGGCTGTGAGCTTTGTCACCGATTGCCCTGCCGCATCCCGCCCCTCAAAACCCGTGCCCTATCCCTGCAGGCGGCTTTGACTCCGCAATCACCAACTACGCGGGCCTCCTGGACCTAGCTAAGTCGCAGGGCGCAGTCGGCGGCGGAGCCAGCCGCGGCGCCTGCAGGGTGTGCGGCGAGGTGGGCCACCTGACCAAGCAGTGCCGCAACCAGTTCTCGCGCTACTACCAGGGGGAGGCGGGGGAGGCGGCCGGGCCCAGCGGCGCCGGCGCGCCGGCGCTGCCGGCGGACGACGCGCCTGCTGGGCTGCCGGCGCCCGACGACGACCTGTCAGACCTCAGCGACAGCAGCGAGGAGGAGCGCAGGAGGTGGGTCCTGCTTGCTTGCATGGCGTGCTTGCTTGCTTGCGTGCTTTGTAGTGCGCATGCCCTTGCATTCACGCTGGTTGGTATGGGCTGGGTTGCAGCAGCACGTGAGTCGGTTTTGTCAAATGATGTGCTGGCCATCTCAAGGTTGACCTTTAGTTAGGGGGTGGAAAGTAATGTGAGACCGGGGAAGCAGGATCCGGCTGGCCTACAATATCTTCAGTTGTTGCAGCTCCCGTCCCGAAGAGGATGTAAATGCTTTTTTTGATTTGGGTAGTTGGTTTGGGTGGTTGGCAGATTGTCTCTGCTGCGATCTGTCACATGTAGCACATTGCCGTCATGCACTACATGTCGGCAAGAGACGTCAGGCCTAACGCTGTCCCCTGGAACGTCTGCCTGCAGGAAAAGGAAGCGGAAGCACAAGAGCAAGGACCACAAGTCCTCCTCCAAGTCTTCCAAGAAGAGCAAGAAAGAGAAGAGCAGCAAAGACAAGAAGGAGCGCAAGTCCAGCAAGCACAAGAAGAAGCGGCGGAAACACAGCAGCAGCGACAGCGGGAGCGGCTCGTCAGACTCGGACTGAGCGCGCCGGCTGGCAGCAGCCAATGACTCCAACCATGGGGAGGTGGAGGCTGTGGGTCATGTGTTGATGCGCGCCAGACCCCTCCCTAACACATAGCCCACGCTGTGGCTGCTAGACTGTCCAGAAGGAGCATCTGTGACCGATTGCAAGTGGGAGGACTGATTGCGTGAAATGTGCCTGCGTTTTTCTAGGCAGTCTTAGGATGGAAGACTTGGAAAGATGTGATTGTACGCATTTGGTTGGAGGCTTACCAGGCCTCATGTGGAGCCTGTGGAATGGGGGCACATGATGTGATCTGCAGCTTGGACAACCCAGGCATGCTGTGTAGGGTGCCAAGGCCACTACATCTTGGAGTCTTAATTGTTCTTGTTATATCACCTGCCCGGTTATATGATGTGTTTATGGGGTCAGGCAGTGCGAACCGAGTGGAGACAAGGTTTAACTGTGTCGACAGGGCTGGAGCGCATGCTGGAATGCATATGCTCTGGATCTTGCCCAAGTTCTGATCTAGTATGTCCCTCCCTGTTTCCTCGTTCACTGCCGGGTGTGTATGGCGGCCTCCTACTTCATGGTACTGCTGGGTGTGTTGGGCGGCCTTGTGCATGCTTAACATATGGGAGACTTCCCTTCAGCCCAGGCTCACTATCGCTGATATCTGGCGAGGGTACATGTCTGCTAAAAGTACGAACGTTCATTCTATCAAAGTAAATTAAGTAGTACTGACGAGCACATTGTCCTCGGTGCCTTGCCTGGGGTTGTCGAGGCTGGAAGCACATGCCCGTCACCCACAAACCTGTGGCCGTCCGGTGCTAGCAGCAAGACTCATTCACTCAAGCAGTCATGCATGCGGCAGACAAGCAACTAGGTTCATTACATCCTGTTCTTGCACCCCCGGCGCACACTCTTTGCCGCCAACAGCTTACAGGTCTTGCAACAGAGGCACAATACAGGCACACAAGAAATTAGGTACCTCGCGCTGAGTGTGCTGCATGCCTCGCTGACCAGCACCTCGTGCCTGGCAGGGCACAGCCTGCCGCGCTACTCACACCTGGCTATCAGAACTCAGGCAACACTCACGAGAATGTCTGCATTCAGCCGTCAGTACAGTTCGCCTCTCACTCTCTGTTCGCACCACCCTGCCCTTGCTACAAATCAGAGACTAAGACGTGACACCTGGTAGCGCACAGGCTGAGCGACGCTGCACCAGGGGCACAGCATGGCTGCATATCCTTGCGGCAGTGCTAATGTGCAAAGAAGCGGTACACCACTGTATGGCGGTACTCTTCCCCGGGCCGCAGCACCACCGAGGGGAACCCTGGCTGGTTGATCGCATCTGGAAAGCCCTGCAAAGGGAACCAGCCAGGCTAGGATAGACAAGGAGCAGCGTGGCTAAAGAGCACTCCATGGCGGCATGTGCGCCCAAAATGCCCTGTGTTCCACTGAGCAGTGCTCAGGCCAGATCCCCCGCTACCATTGGTCACTTCCAGTCAGATTTGAATACCCAATGCAGGGGGTTTGGTCCCTCTTGTAGGGCTACTCAGCAGGCACGCCAAGAAAGCACTGCAGGCTGCATGTGGGGGCTACCTGGGTCTCAAGGCAGAGCCCCGCATGCTTCTGGTACACAGCGCCGCCCTTGCCGGTCAGGCTGCCGTCTAGGAAGTTGCCTGCAAGCAGCAGCCGGGGACCCTGGTCCTGCGCCCGGTGTGCACCAAGGGGATGCCTCTCATGGGCCAGCCGACAACTCCCTTTTGCATTGCTTGGTGGCGAACAAAAAGCTTGAGAGTTGGCAGCCAGACTCCCTTCTTGCAAGGGCTCGAAGTCTCCCGCAAGCCATCGGCTCAGCACATCCGTCCAACCCAGGAAAGCAAACACACATGCCACCTTGCTAGGGGAAGGCAGCAAGGTGCCTACCACTGTAAAATTGCACCCCCGGCGCCGTGGTTAACACATCCATGCCCCGCCCCGACTTGGGGTCAAGGAGGGTTGCCGCCAGCTGGGGCCTGCACAAAATAAAGTTCAAATAATTACATACGACCAGGCCTCAAGGGCATAGCCGTAGCCGTGCCTTGAGTGGTGCCCTGGGAAAACCTGGGGGGGGGTCTGCACAACACAGAGCACCCAGCACCGCACAGCATGGCCCCCAAGGGAGGTATCCATTCCCGACAGTACAGGTCGTCCGTCCCTCTCCTCCTCTGCTTGCATTGCCTGCCAGCATCCATGTTGCAGTCGTTTCAGCCCCCCCAGCTAGGGTCTATCAGAGCCTGCCAGGTGGGACCTATGTGCGAGGGCTGCTGTGCAGCTTTGCAAGGTCAACCTTCCACCAGCCTCCCCTTGCCGTGCAACATCTGATGCATGGATATCACCAACCGAACACACACTGCTGCCGGCCTTGCTCAAGGGCAGCGAGTCTCCTCGAATCTCACCCATGTGTCCGAGGCACTGCCGTGCTTCGCTGCTTTAGATCTCACTTACGTGTCTGAGGCCCTGCCATGCTTCACTTTATCCTTGGCACTGGGACCCAGACCAAAGAGGACAAAGTTGTGGTCGTAGCCGCCAGGTGGCTTGCCTACAAGGAGCAGGGAAACTCCCTTTGGACTTGGCTCGTCTTGGTGAGAGGCCTACTCGAATGGAGCTCAGGCCAGCCCAGAGCACAAGTATACTCAGCCCTGCACAGTTCACCCTCACGTCTCCCGTTGCTTGCAGTGCCACCTGTCACCAATAACCACCCCTAGCAAAGTCATTCACAGCTGTGCAGGTAGAGTCCCGCTTGCATGCAAGCCCCTAAGAGCAGCAGCACCCCCAGGCAGCAGCCGTATTCTGTCTCATTCACAGCACACAGCTGGCACAGCCCTTTCTTCACAGCTCGAGACCCACTGTCATAACAGCTTCTGTTAAGCTCTATCCAGACCATAAACAGCCTGGCACCTCAAGGAGGGAGGCCTTACGCATTTTGCACGCTGGCACTATGTTTATTGGTGTACCTGGCACGTCCTCTATCCTGTCGCCCACTCGGTGGGGAGATGTGAAGTCAAATGGTGTGCCCTGGACAGGCGCTATCTCTCCCGTGGGAATCTGTACGTCGTCCACAGGTGTATAGTGGTCCCTGCATGGGAAGTAACCTTGGTGGCGGCCTTATCAAGTGCCGGCCCCCGCGCTTATTCCAACATGCAGGACTCACAACATACCGGTGTTTATGTTGAAAACCCCTCAGGGCCGGAAGATGTCGTGTACCCCTTCCGACGTCCGTTCCGCGCAGAAAACACCCTCACCGGTCATGGCACAGCCACGCAAGCCCCAAGCTGTGCAGAAAGAGCAGCATGAGCAGCCGCCCACCTCATTGCCACCGTCCTCAAGCACACGGCCTGCGGCTACCTACCCTCGCCCAGAAGCTATCCCAAGCTTGCCGCTGGTATACTCCTCGCAGTACGCTGTGCGTACAGCCTCTGCATCTACCCACCCGCCATGTAGTGTCAGAGTGTGATCCAGGATGGTGCCGCTGCTGTGGCCCCCCAGGTTGAAGTAGCTGTGCTGAGCCAGGTTGAGAGGGGTGGCCTTGTCCGTTGTGGCTCTGATTTCTGCAGGAGGAGGAGGAGGACCCCAACACAGGTCACCCTCCGCTCTCCTATAATACAGAGTGGGCATGCTAGTGTAGCCTGGTGCCTTCCCAAGCCCATGCCACACATATAAGACTGACCGAGAAGCACAGCAGAGGTGGGACAAGGCTTACTGGTCTTCATGACACATACCCGCGACTAGACGATTGTCCTCTGAGAGAGTGTAGGTCACTGACACCTCCACTGTCCCAGGAAAGCCCTGCAACAGACACATAGGCAAGCTAGCCTGTCAGCCCCAGCCCTTATATCAAGTGCCGTGCATAGACCTTGTGCTAATCTGTGTGTCTCCTGGCCAGTCCACCTGGGCTAGTCTACTGAACCTTCACAGCTCACGGCACCAGTATCGGGCAGGCGTCCCTGGAGAGTGCCCTTCATTGGGCCATAGTAGCGGACCCATGACAGCATGGTTATGTGGCGGTCCGTCCAGGAAGGCGGTGACTAGCGTGTCCCATGTTGATGTTCGGTACTGAAAAACTAGACTAGGGTGTTCCATATCCATGTTCTATAATGATATCATACCACCAGATAGGGCAGAGGCAGCAGGAACTGTCAAAGGTCTCATTAGCCAAGGGCCGGCTAACCTATTGGGACCTTTGACAGTTCTAGTGCCTCTGCCCTACCTGGTGTATGATATCATTACCGAACTACGCCCTTGGCTAGACGGGTCCCTCCTCAGCAACTCCTTTCGTACCTCATCCCCATCCTTGCTGGTGACGGTAAGCTGCACCGACTCGCCCTCATTTGTTCCCAGCAGCCCACCCCGGCTCCAGTCTAGCTTGTCAAATCCCACCTGCACTGGACCAGTGAGGATGCAATACATTGCAAAGCAGGGAGCACCATGGCAAACTAGAGAACTGGCACCATGCCAAGGGCTTGTTCAGGTGTGCGGGAGGGGACGTTGCATACTGGCCCTGCCTTGCTAGGGTCGGCAAACAGGAGTTCCCTAACTGAGGCATTTTATAAACATGAAGTTTTCATGCATCACCTCAACCATCTCCCTGCATGACATGCCCCTATCCCCATAACTGAGTAGGCGTGTCAAGCCTGTGTATGCACCCATGGTCAATGTAACCATATGGTGCGATATACACCCACCTTGCCCCCATGCAGGCAGTTGGGACCGTTGTTGGCGGCGAGCTTGTACTCCACCCCATCTAGCTCAAAGCGGGCGTTGGCAATGCGATTAGCCACACGCCCCACCACTGCTCCCATGTAGGGCGATGTTCCATCCTGTACGGCAGCCAGTGCAATAGGGGCCCACTGTCTTTGTACGGCACTGTGAAGGAGGTTGCAGGTCAATATTTGATTTCTGCTCACAAAACAACCTCATTCTGCGTGCCATATGTGATAAGAATATACCAGCTGGTCTGCAGGCGGGCACGTCTTTGTCAGGGGTACGGATCCAGCTTGGGTTGCGCAAGGGTAACACTGCCCACTTTGCCAGCAAACTTGCTTCCCTACCAAAAGCGACCAGAAGCTTGGCGCACCTTGGCATCAAAGCTAGGAAGACTCGGTGGAGTTTACCTTATAGGGAGCGACCTCATCAAATCCCAGCGCAATGTCTTCCAGATTGCCATCTCTATCGGGGACTATCAGCTTTTGGATGATGGCGCCCACAGACAAGATGTGCACCTCAACGCCGGCCTTGTTCTTAAGCACGGTAACATCCTTATGCTTGCTGGGCATTGCTTGGGGCCTATGGAGATTGGATCCGCCGAAGATAACACAAAAGAAGACCAGGCCAAGGATGATCGTGAGTCTGCGTAGAAAGCTTGATGGCAGGTAACCGCCAACTCTGATCATATGACCGGTATCAATTACACTGTTTAATGCTATGATGGTTTGGTCTAGAGTCGAGAGGATCCCTCGTGCTCAACGCAGCATGCGCAGCGCCTTGGGTGTGGCGCCCTGGCTGTCTAAGGCATGGTTTGCAGAGGTTCTGAATGTTCAGTCAAGCGACAGACTTTCGATCCAGTTTGGCTTGTGCTGACAATGTTTCACAAAAGACGGCAGGTAAGGGCGGCTGCTAAGGGCAGCAGAAGGGCTCACGGAGCCACTTGTCCGCTAGTTGTGTGCCTTCCAACCCTATACAGGTGAGCCATTCAAACAAGATATATACGAGAACACAGCACACGCCATGATAGGGCAAATGCGAGCCTATCAAACAAAAATATATGAGAACACAGCACACGCCATGACAGGGCAGTTGCAAGCACATCAGTGTTGCACCAAACCGCTGACTTGGCTAAATGAGTGTACGCAAGGAAGTACAAAGATCCTGCCTAGGAATACAACAGCAATGCGATACAGCTGCAAACACTTCTTACGCAGAAATGCTGTCCGCCAAGCCCACAAGTCCCCTATGCCCTGGTGATAGTTGCCCTGCACCCTTTCTGTGCAGAGCTACTGCTGCTGTCTGGGCTGCCTGGGCGGGAAGAAGGTGGCTGGAGCTGCCACGGCCATCTGCTTGCTCCAGTCTTTCAGGCGGGTGGTGGCTGCAGGTTCCTTGGGCGGCCGGAAGCGGTCGAGCTCTGGAGCACCTAGGCCATACCGCTCCCTTGCCTGCCGTGCCGGCACCACGTGGTTCCACCTGCACACACAGAGGGTGTGGCAAGGTTTGCTGGCTTGGCAAGGTAACCCGCATACCCGCCAGCTGGGACTCTCCCTGGTGGTGCGAGTTGTGCCCCCTGCCGCTTCAAGCGGAAGACATATACTGAGCTGGCCATGCGGCCCCGGCCGTCTATGCCTGCAAGGGTTTTGCTCCGCTGGCCGGGTTGCTGGACGGGTCAGGCCAGCCTGCTGTACTTGCATGGAAGCCACGCCTCAGCCGCTGCTGTTATGCAGCTCTGCGGTCAGCCCTATCACAACAACAGCTAGTACACACCAAGCCTCCAGGCGACCCCTTCACAAGGCTGGTTCGCCCGCATCATGCGCGCCTCCTCCTACCAAGAACTAAAACGGCAGCCAGCATCCAGATGAAGGCCTATGGTTGATCTACTGGTTTTCCCTCCATGCTTGACACGGGGATGACCCCACATGTACTGCCAGGCAGGCAGCCCAGTGGTCCCTGTCAGCCGCTTCATCACACCACTGCTAATAGAACTCGCAGCACCTTGTGGCGACCTGCCCAACACCACCCATTGCAGGGATCGCTCACCAGAACTCAGACAGCACACCAAAGCATGCTGCCCAGTAGTCCCTGTCCCGTCGGATGTGGTACAGGCCGCTGCCGCCGGCGGGGGTCCACACAAACAGGTTGCACCACTCGCGGTCGAAAATGTCCATCAGACCTTGCACCTGCAGCAGGGGATGCAAGGAACGATAGCTGGGACTTGAGGGATTGCCGAGACTTGACAACGAGCACTTCTGCGTACAAGATCTCTGGCGAAAATGCGAGATGGCAAAGCCTTGATAAGCTTAGCTGTGCCAGGATTCCACTGCCCTTCCCACGGCCTGCTCAAATTGCCAGCCGGCATTGATGGAGATTCCAAGCCAAACCAGGGTCACTGGCTAACCCCAGGTAACTCCTCAAAAGACGCGCCAACACCTGCTCCGCTGCGGTTACCCATGGCACCCTCCTCCTGGGCCCAGCCCAACGGAGTCACAGAATCCCACATGTCCACACAGTATCCCACAGCATCGTTCCACCAGCAAGGGTGCAGTACCTGCGGCATGTAGTACCAGATGGCGTGCTCCGGCGGTACTGCCTGCTCGGGGGCGCCCTTATTGTAGGGGCACTTGACCTCCAGCACGCCCGGGCCCTCGCCGGCCATCACCCCCGCCCCCCTCACACCCTGCTGCACTGCCATGCCGCCACTTTCAGAAGCTCCTCCCTCGGCGCCATCGATATGGCCGGTGGCTGGGTCAGCCGGCTCGCCATTGGAGATTGTGAGCCCGCCTATGAGACCATCAGGTGATGCGCCCAGCCAGCCATGGGCCATGTCATCATGCTTGACTTGAAACATGCAGCCTTGGATGGACTGGCCTGCAGCACTCCAATGGCAGGGGCAGGTACCCGAGTCAGGGAAGGTGCCCCGGCTGCTTGCATGCGTCTCTGCATGGGTTGCTGGGCTTAACGCGTGACACAGGGCAAGGGCAAACCTTGAGAGAGGGGGTTCATGTCAGATTGAGTCCATACGTGTTTCCAGACAACAGTCCTGCCACAGGCTCACACCATGACCCACCAGTCAAAGCATGGGCACTCATTTGTGCTGTCTCCGCAGGTGTAGAGTGGAGTGAGCAGAGCTGAAGCTGGCAAGGCACGCACCACAGGCGCACACACTCATGGAGTCCCACCCCAAGCTAGATTGCAGCAGGCACAGCACGCACAGCAACCTCGTTACCAGCTGTCCGTGTTTGCCGTGCGTGTGCAGCAAGGCGTACCTGTGTTGAGTTCATAGTCCCCCAAGGCCAGGGCTTCGCTTTTTGTTCCCCAGGAGGTTGCAGCGTTGCCCGCAAAGGGAGCCCTCAGCCCCACCTTCTCCTCCCACAGCCCCTCCCTGTCACCTGCGCTGAGACCAACCACGGAGGATGTCGACTAAGCCATCCCTAACGCCCGACACCACCAATGATGGCACATGTGATCACCCTAACCACAACAAACACATGGCAGTGTCGAGCCAACACATGCGCAGCTGCCTTGGTCGTCACCAAGCAAGGGACACACCACACTTTGCCAGCCACTGCACTTCCAAAAAGCCATCCATCCAGCCAGGTCTATCTACACACAAACACACGTACTAGTCATATCGTCAGCCCACAGCACAGGCAGCCAGCTCAATCAATCAATTCGCTTCCTAGAGCAGCAGACTGAGCATGCGAGAGACAGAGGCAGACAGTTCCCCACCTACGCACCTACCTACCTGTGAAGAACCCCAGGGCTTTTGAGAAAGCAGAGGCAGTCAGGCGGCGCTCCCGCAGGCGGTGCCACTGGGGCGTCCGCTGTTCTCCCTCAGCCATCGACGACACCTGCAAGGACAGCGTGCTTGTCATTTGCCTAGCGGTTCTAAAGTAATCCTTACAATTCTGACTGGGGCTGTGGTAACAGGCCACCAGCCAGCCAGCCAGCCAGGTACAGCCCGGCACCACCAAACCGCCTGGGATAATCTGCAGATACCTGTGCTGAACCACGCCAGATCAACAAGTCAGGCACCAGCCAAGCCATGTGCCTGTCTCCCAAAACCAGCGCATGTCCGCATCGTTTTGCCCTTGCTTTTCAACCACCTTGTAGCCACACACCTTGGCCTTGCCGGCGGCATCTGTGAATGCTGCTGCCGCGGCCGCGAACGACTTGCGGAACCCCTGCGTGGCAGGTCCCACCACCCGCCTGCGCCTCGCTGTGCCTGCTGCACCTCCCTCCCCTCCCGCCTCGTCAGCAAACAACTCCGAGGGTAGCAAGCCACCATCCTCGCCAATAAGTGGGACCTGCTCCAGGATGCCACTGCTGCTGCCGCCGCCGTTGGCTGTGTTGTTGGGAGAGGCTACCGCTGTTCCCACCGACGGGCCACCATTCATGGTTTCTTCCTCGTGGGCCAGGGCAGCCGCTGCATCAGGGTCAGTACCTAGGGCCAGATCCCTTATCAGCGCCTGCCTCGACAACAGCTGAGGAGTAAACCGCTGCTGCTTGCGCTGCTGTGGTGTTTCCGCAGCTGGCACAATTGTCTGCCGTCCCGCTGTGGCCCCAGCCTGCCTTTCTTGCCTCGCTGCGCCATGTTGCGAGCCTAGTTGGCGACCCTCATAAGGCTGCTGCTGCTGACGGCCTTGCTGTTCGCTCTTGTAAAATGTCACAGCGTGCTGAAGTAGCTCCTCAGCTGTCAGCCTGGCACGCTGAGTCAGCACCGCTTTGCCCGCTGCATCCAAGCTCGCATACCCCTCAAACTCTTGAGCCAAGTCGGCACAGGCGGCTGCCAGGCCGGCTGTGGCTGTGCCAGAAGGCTCAACATCATTGCCGCCCCTACTGCTGCTGCTATCTGCTCTTGCACCAAGACCCAGTCCGCCCTGCGCACCAAGCTGCTGTTCCTGCACGCCTAGCTGGGAGGCTAGCGTCAGCAGCCTGCCTGCTGTCCACTCACTAAAGCGCTCGCCGTTGCTGCCGTGACCGTTGCCATAGCCACTAGCAGCCTCCCACCGAAGCACTGCCAGCAGCTGAGCCATGGGGGCTGTGACCTCAGGAGGCACCCCTGGTGACCCCGGCGGCTCATGCTGCCGCACTGTTGGTCCTTGCCGCTGCTTGCCACCGTCACTGCTGCTCCCAGGAGACGCCCCGCTCCGCCGCTCGCCACGCATCCGCTCTTGTGCTTCCAGCGGGTAGTGGTGCAGGGCAGTTCTACGGACGTGCCAACCTGAGGCTATTGCGTGGTAGTCCTTCTGCTGCTGTTGCTGCGGCTGCTGCCGCTGTGTGTGAATGGGTTGCTGGCCCCCACGCTTGGGCGACTGAGGCTGCTGCTGACTTGAGCGCTGACTGTCCCACGACTGCTCGGGTGGCTGAGGAAGTGATGATGCTGAGGAGCCTCCCTTGGCCCTGGCCACTACTGCTGCCCTGAGGGCTGGCAGGTGTGGTGCTGCAGCCTCCCTGGGGCCCAAAGGAGCCAGGGAAGCATGCTGAAGTGGCAGGGAAGGTAGGACCAAGATTGTGTCCTGGTGGCCGCTCCACCGCCGGCACCAGCTGCCCGTCCACTTGCTTGAGAGGAGGTAGCGAACCTAAAGCCCAGACAAGCTTGTGTAAGGTATGGATGAGCTATGTGGTGAGCAGGCAATGTACCCGTGATGCTGAGGGACTTACCATTTTCAGAACTTCACTGTCGTTAAGGGTGAAAGGCGCCCTTCTCATGACACCATCGGCGCTGTACAAGTCAAGGAGCCTGGCCGCTTAACTTCCGTCGTCAAGGACCTAAATCAGGAACAGCTGCATGCCAAGCATGCAGTTGTAGTACCGCTCTCCAGGGTCCATAAAGTCGCAACGGCTTGCTGTCCTAGACAGTTCTGTGCCAACCTGGACTTCAAAGCATATGTAGTGCCGTACAGCGTTTGAAGCAGTGGCACTAGCCTAGGTCAAGAATGCAAGCCATCGTATTGCTAAGAAAGCATCTGTGTACACAGGAGCCTTATACCCCTTCGCGGAGTAGGGCGCTTCCAAGTCTAGGTAGCCAGGCCAGGGGTCCGCTGCTTTGCCTCACATAGGAGGCACCAAGACAGGATGGGGAAGCTTGGCGAGGTGTTGTCACGCCCCGAGGAGCTCGTCCCCTTGGTGGGTGGGACGCGCATCAGTGGCTGGTGTACCCAACTCCCTTGATGGTTTACTGGATCACTCAACTCCTATGGACAAAGCTTGGGGTTAAGGCAGTGGTTCTTCTTGCGTGTCTCCACCGCCGAAGCCGGTGCAGCCTGGGAGCGACCAGTGGATTTCCTACTGCCTGTGCCATGCAGGCGTCCATGTTCTTGGCTGCCAAGAGGGCCAAGATACTCCCAAGAGATCCCAGCCTAGCCTTCTGCTATGACATGCTGAATAGAGTGTCTCGCAGGTGAGGCCCTTCCTTTCACACGTTCGGAGTCGAACATCCGCCCCGGTGTTGTTCTATGGATGACGTCAGTCCAGGCTGCTCTGGCGCATCAGTACTAGGGGACTAGCTGTATTGACACGTCGGAAGGGCTTGTGCCCCGCTAATTGTCAACAGCCCTTTCCGCTGCCCGTGAATCTGTATCAGCCTGTCCTGATGAGTTAGTACCTCTATAAATGGGCTCTTGCACCGCCCCTGTCTAGGGCCAGCAAACTGGGGTCCTGCCTGCTGACAGCCCATCAGCCACCGTTATGGCGGGCTGCACAGCTGCCTCTTGATGGTTGTCTTGTGCCCGCTCCCCCTGTCTTGGGCTAAATGGTAATGGACTGCATGCTGAGCTGTGCATGGTATGCCGTATGTTGCACTGGTGCCTACCACTCTGCGTGCTGCCCACTTTCTTTGCAGCTTTGCTGTGGTGATTCAGCAGCTCCCCGTCCAGCTGCGGGATGCCATTTGCGTGTTCTACCTGGTGCTGCGTGCGCTGGATACTGTGGAGGACGACATGGCGATTCCTGAGGATATCAAGGTTCCCTTGCTGCGCTGCTTTCATGAGAAGTCATACAACAGGTGAGTGTGTGTGAGGTGGGTGGGGAAATGGGAGGTGGGGCGAGAGGACGAAGAAGGGGCGGTCTGCTCTGCCACATATTGTTCACTTATTCTGCTCTGCTCTGCCAGGTATTGGCCACTGAGGGGAGTGTGTGGGTAGGCTCGATTCAGTGTCGTCTTGTGAGAGTTCTGACAGAGGTTTGCGAAGAGTCTCTCAGCTCTTCAGGGGCGCGTCTTGAGGCAGCGGTAGACAGGAGAGCCAGCCTGAGTACCTTTCCGGCAGCGCTACCTGCTCACCATCAGCGCCACGGCTACTGCCACCCCACTATTTGCGTGCCTCAAGGCCTATGACTGACGCGGCGCCCCCCTGTCGCTGCCCTGGTCAGAGGATGGAGCATGGACTGCGGCGCCGGCGAGTACCGGCGGCTGATGCAGCAGTACCCGCTGGTATCGGATGCCTTTTTGCGGCTGCACCCCAAGTTCCAGGAAGTCATCGCCGACATCTGCAAGCGCATGGGCAATGGCATGGCAGACTTCATCCCGCAGGAGGTGAGGCGGTTGGAATGTGTAATGGCTGTCGCTTGGACACACTGTGCCTCAGCATCACAACTCTCACTGCTTTGGTATCGGCTGAGTGTTCTGGCATGTAGGCAGCCTTTATCCCTGCAATCCAGCGCTCCCACCTACAAGTCGTGTGAGAACCGTAGAACCTAAGAAGCGCAATTACCATGTTAGACGAGAGGCAAAGGCCTGAGTACCAACCACACACAGGCTTACTCTGTTGCTAAGCTGCCAGCTGGCTGCTGGGTGGGGATGCAGCAGCATACCTAGTTCTGCTGTCTGCTGGCAGCCCTTGTGTGCTTCTTAAGACGCCAGGCATGGGGCGGGATCAGCGTCACTCAATGCAACGAATGCAAGCCGGCCAGCGTGCGTGGGAGTCTTGTTGCCTTGCCTACAGGTGAAGACTGTAGAGCAGTACGAGCTGTACTGCCACTATGTGGCCGGCCTGGTGGGCATTGGGCTCTCCCACCTGTTCGCCTCGTCAGGTGCGGCGTGGTATTGGTCGCTGTTGGCCACCTTCACCACAACTGTAGTGCAGCCAGTGGACTGATTTGCGCTGCTGTGGGTGGGTGGGTGGCAGTGGGAGGGGGGGGGACATACTTTGTCTTCAGGGGTGCACTGCTGCTGTGTTGTTTTGGTGAACACGCATCCCAGCCGCACCTGTGTGGCCTCCAGGCCACTCCTACCTGCTGTGCATAGCGCGCATGCTCTGTGGTATGCTTGGCTCTGTATGGATGTCTATATTTTCGTCTCCATCTGTAACTGATATTTCGGAATAGGAGACCAAAATGCACATGCAGCATATTTCGGTACCCGCGATCTCTTTCGCGTGATTTCAATGTTCTACTTCTAAGAACTCTCACCAAGCGCGGCACACCCAGGGTATGACATGCTGGTGTGGATTGCTGGAATAGGAATTTCGTGTGTATACTGTGTTGTGGGTTTGCACTTCCCGCAGGGCTCGAGATCCCTGAGTTTTTCCGCTTGGATGCCGAGGCAAACCAGATGGGACTGTTCCTGCAGAAGACCAACATCATCCGGGACTACCTGGTAAGCTGGTAGAGGTCTCACCTATTGGCCGCCTGGGCTACAGGCACGGCCTTTTTGGGACAGTCTTGCCGCTGCCCGGAGGCGAGCTGGTATGGCGCATACACGCACGTCGGGGCTACCACGGCTAGGCCATATGTATAGTTTTCCCTGCTAGCCTAGCGCTAGCGTAGCACACAAGTCCGACTGTGCCTGTGTGGCTCCTGTGACCAGCAACGCCGGGCCTGCCGCAGGAGGATATCAGTGAGGAGCCCGCACCCCGCATGTTCTGGCCCCGCGAGATTTGGGGCCGGTACGCTCAGGACCTTGCAGCCTTTAAGGAGCCGCAGAATGCCGAGGCGGCGGTAGCAGCGCTGAATGATATGGTGGGTTGGGGTGGGGTGGCTTCTGTTTGCTGGGTCGTCACAACGCGGGGATCCCTGCCGTGTGCAGATGTAGAGCATTTGATTGGCTAGGTAATGAAGGGCATAGCCTGCACAGCCACCAGTGGATTGTGTGTTTCTATATGGGCAGAGCGCAGTGACGGTGATAGACAGAGTAGTAGCCAGGTGCGAGGCAGGTACGTAGCTTGCAGCGGCAACCAGGAGATCCAGCAGCTGCGGCACCTGCCTTGCTCCATGCGGTCGGTGGGGGCAGCCCCTCAGCCAGCAACTGCGGCCCTAACATCCGCCCCGCATGGAGCAAAGCAGGGGCTGCCGCTATCGCCTAGCCTGCATACCAAGGTGCCAGCCTGTGTCAGCCAGCGCCCTGGACCTGCCAGAGGTCACGGCCTGGGGAGAGGCAGCGCCCCGTCACGCTGCTGGCGAGCATGCGTCTGCCACCAGCATTCGTGGCAAGGCGTAAGGGGACCTACCAAGCAAGCATCCTTGAGTACCCCCTATTACAACGGCATCACTGCTCTGCCGAACCCAGAAAAGCTCCTGGCCCCTTGTACTGCAGATACTGAACGCCCTTTGCCACATCGAGACGTGCCTGCGGTACATGAGCAAGCTGCAGGACAAGGCCGTACTGCGCTTCTGCGCCATCCCCCAGATCATGGCCATGGCCACGCTGCAGCTCTGTTACAACAACCATGCCGTCTTCACAGGTGGGTCAGGTGTTTGAGCAGAGGTTGGGAGCAGGGAGAGGCCGAGACAGGAGTGGGGATGTTGCACTGTTTAGTTAGGCTGCAGCGTGGTCCTGTGAGTCTAAAGGTGGGGGCTGCGGATATATAGATGCTTCTTGACTACTGGTGTTTGGGGCTGTGTAGTCCTGGTGTTCTGGTGGGCAGACTTATTGGGCGGTATGTGTTGTTGATGCAGCTGTATTTCGCTCCTGCCACTGCTGCTGGTGAGGGAAGATCACAAGGGCTGTTACAGTATCGCATTGTCATGGCAAGCCAGCTGTGGCAGCTGTCTTTGGGACTGCATGTGTTCACATGACCGTGGGCAAGGTGACATGCATGGTAGGGGGCGGGCGGGGAGGACACAACAGGGTCAGCTGGTGCCTAGAAGGCACCAAGGCATCAACAGGGGCATACTTGGAAAAGCATCGCATTACTGAGAGGCACTCTTCACCCGGGACTGATGGTGTGTGGCTACGCCGCCAGGTGCCCACATGGGTGGAGCATTAGCTTCCCGTCATGGGCATCCCAGTTGGGCCTCGGGGCATGGTGCAGCAAGCGTTTGTCGCGTCGCGCGCACTGCGGCTGCGCTGCTGGGTGGCCGCAGGCGTGGTCAAGATGCGGCGGGGCGAGGTGGCGCGGATCATGTACCACCTGGACGACCATGCCGACACGCTCATCCTTTTCCGCAAGTCAGTGGCAGCAGCCGAGGGTGTAGAGCAGCCAGATAAGCCACAATCAGCACGTGTCAGCGTGATGGCTGGCGGGAAGGAGCCAGGGCTTGTAGACCCCAGAGCGCTGTGCTTTGGGTGTAACTGTTGGTTGTGGAGCTGGCGGGACTCACGATTTGCTTCGTTCAATTAAGAGGCAGCCCCTCGGCATCGGCCACTGCCTTGGTCAAAGGCAGCAGTGCGGTATAGTAGTCCAGCATTGACTAAGTCGATGGTCCACGGGGGGGTTCGGCAGCCAGCCCCTGCTGGCGCCTCAATCATGCCAAAGTGCTATGAGTTGCTTCCTGTGCGCAGGTTTGCCGGCGCCCTGGCTGCCAAAGCACGCCAGGCTGAGCTGGCGCTGCAGGCACAGCAGGCCGGCGCAACCACCAGCAGCGACGGCAAGGCGGCCGGTGGCGGCAGCCAGGAGCAGCAGCAACCAGGCGAGGACGGGAGCCAGCCAGCGCTCGCCAATGGATCCCTGGGAGCCCACCACAGCAGGGAGCAGGATGGCAGGGCTGTGGGGACTGCCCCGGGCACCACTCCAGGAGCGGCAGCAACAGGAGCAGCAGCGCTGGCGGCGCGGCAGCTGGAGGTGCACCAGCAGGTTGTAGCGGCCTGTGCCAAGGTGGTGGCTGTGTGCGAGGCGGGGGTGCAGGAGCTGGAAGCCCAGGATGGCGCGAGGCGGCTGCAGGAGCAGACGGCCCCGGTGGATGTGTTCGGGCGGGTGGCGGTGATGGTGCTGGCTGTGGGCTACTCGGCCTATGCCTGGTACATTGAAGAGGTGAGCGATGGAAGAAGGGGAGATATCCATGAATCCTGGGAGTGGTGGTGGTTGATACAGTGGTTGAGGCATCTGAGGGCGGGGCCACCTGTGTGTCTGGTGCGCTACTCCGCATATGCCCTTTTCATGCTGGAGCGAGGCTTGTCAGTGTGAAGGATGGGCATGGCTCAGACAACAGCAGCCGTGTTTAGGAGGTGGTGTGGTGTTGGATGTTGCCATTGTTGCCGTGGCTCCCCGAGGGGCGCCTGGCGCTCTGGAAGGTGAGTGGCGGGAAGCGCTGTGCATGATGTGGCAGCACGGGCAGCGCTGCGAGCGGCACAGCGGATCACGTGGGGAAGAAAAGCAAAGTTCGGAGCACCATAGAGTCGTGCTGTGCTGTCTAATTTTTCACCCGGCCTTTCTCCCCAATCTCTGAATGGCTTTGCTTGAGGTATCACAAGGTACCCCCTTCTTTGGGATGTGAATGACGTGCCCGCTGAGCCTTGTAACCTGACCTTTTGGGACCCCCCTGCAGGTTCGACACCGCCTGGGCCTGCCAGTGCGAGATGCCAATGGAACCCTGGATGCCCTCAACAGAGTGTTGGCGGCAATGTTCCTGGCCTACGCCATGTGGGTAGCGCTGACCGGCAAGCGGGTGTGAAAGCGCTCCCAAGCTGCCGCTGGTACGCCTCACAGTACGCTGGGTGTACAGCCTTTGCAAGAGGGCGTGGCGGGTGGCAGGGAAGCAGCCGCTGCTCAGCTCGGCCCGGCATGTGGGACTACGTTGGACCAAGAGGCAGACCCCCTTTGGTTTTGGTAGGACTGATTGCCATACGGAGGCGGGGTGCTAGGGCTTTGGGTAGATATGAGGTGTTGAGGTGTGGCTCAGTTGGTGATGACGGCTTGCAAGCTGATAGGTGTTGTAGGGACCTAGAGCAGGGGCGCCGTCAGATGTGGGCTGTCTCATCTCGTGTGTGCGCGCGCCCGTGATTTTGAGGGGTGTGTGTGGGT
>BBXU01001520.1:0-22961 GCA_001598975.1 Parachlorella kessleri | reverse complement strand
GGGGGGGCGAAGTCATTTGCCTCACCGAGGAGCAGGGCGTGTTTGCAGCCCACGAGATAGGAGGTGCATCGCTCGGTTATGCCACTTTGAGTATCGATTGGTTGATTGGATTGGACTCTCTTGCTTCTTCTTGGTGTTGGTCACTGCCATTGAGCAATCCAGAACTTCCGGAGCCTTCTCGCTGGTATCCACATCAGTGTCACCTGTTGATTCACAAGCCATCTGTGAACAGTTGCAGGACTTCTAGACAGTATCCGTCAGCTTGAGCTTGCTAAAGCACTTGGCACAGTTTTGTTGCTTGTGTATGCCGTCTACACTTGGCCCGCACTGTCTCTCTGATCCCTTGGAACTTATTCTTACGTTCTGACAGGCCTGACAGTGCGCAAGCGGACCGGCTGATGTGTTTTCGGTGCCCTTGTTGAACAATTGTACGGTCTGTTCACACGGGGCAAGTCTGCTTGTGGCACAGTGCTGCGGTTGCAATGGGTGGCAGTGTGCTGGAGATGGGCATCGTGCAAATTCGTGCAGCTTGTTCCCCCTTTCTAATACATGCTTACTGACGCAGCTGGCACCCGCCACACTGCTGTCTGACCCACCCCTGTCCCTTGCCTCTCCCATTCCTGATTCGTCGGATCCTAGCGTGAGGACATGGCAAGGATAAGTCTTGGTCCTGGGCAGTACAAATGGCTCAGCTCTCAGGCAAGACACAGAGAACTACTGCATAGGACCCTGTCAGTCCAGTACAACCGTACCTTCTTTCTGATTGCACTTCCCATTCTAAATGAGTGCAAATGGCTAAGCACATAGCAAGTACCGCAAGGGCAGGCTGACAGAATCCAAGTCGGCACGAGCCATATGCTACCTTGCTTCCCCATTCCCTTGAGCACGGCAAGCACCCTGTCCGCTCCAGGGAGTACCTTAGAGGAGCAGGCATGAGCAACGCTTGAGCCTGGGCTAGCAGGTGTCACGACCAACACGTTATCGTGGGCCCCCTCACGTATACAAAGCTTTATTGGTTCAGTCAAAAGGCCCAATACAACCGATTCTTCTGCTGCATGTATTGGTCTGTAACCATGAGCGCTTAAGAAGCAGAAGACAACCTAACAAGGAGTGACTTTCATGCAATTAGTTGCACTGAGTGGAGAATTGCACGTCCCAGGGGTACCACAATTCCTTTCGGTACCCCCCGGACCCCGCCAAAACCGGGTTCTATGCCTTACGATGCAGCGCGCTGGTGCTTGTGTCACCATAGGGGCTGCACCAGCTCATATACGAACCTTTGGTGCAAGTGCCTGCGACTGCCGACAAGCCTCGTTTTTTGCACCTTTGGCTGACCGCCCAACGCAACTTGCTTTTCGCCAAGGGCGCGACATAGGGGAACTTTCTTGTTGGACCCAAGACCCATACAGACTGTACGTGCCCTACTCGGCACCAGTCATCCTGTTTGGCCCCCCTCATCAGGGGGCTGACAGAAGGGGTAGCCAAGAAGTATTTTTCAGAAGGAACCTTGACGACCGTGCTTTCTAGCGGTGGCTTCTCTGGGCCACCCCACATCAGCAGTGGGGTTGTATCGTCATGGAGCGGCAGGACACCGCGTAAGTTATCCCTTGGAGATATGCTGGACAGCAGGACTGCTGAACCTGCCTGTCCGCGCGTCGCTGCACCTCCACGGTGTTCGCAGTGTCATGCCCTGGTCACCGCCATTCGTAAGTGCAGGTCCTCGGCTCTGCCAGATAACGAGGAGTTCTCGCGGTTGGACCCTTATAGCCTGGCAGCCGTTGGCCTGCCCGCCCACGGCCTGAGTTCCCAGGGCAGCGCCAGCAGTAGCCTTGCAGCAGACGCAGCGGCTAGCGGACCTTGTCAGGGCGGTGGCAGCGGGTCCGGCGGCAGCAGAAGCAGGGCCAGTAAGGGCAACCTGCTGGGCAAGCTAGGAGGCTTTGTCCGCCTGGGACTGAAGGTGGGTGTAGGACAGCAGCGAGACGTTGGTTACCGCGACGACTTGCCAGGGTTGTCGGGGAACGAGGGGCCCTGGGCCGGCTGCATGGCAGGGCAAAGTGTGTGGTGGTTCGGTGGTTCTTCCCACCTGACCTTACTTTGCCAAAGGCGAGGACAGTGTTAGCAAGCTAGGTGCGAGCTGGGTAAGTAGTCACAAGGGAGCCGGGCTTGTGCGCCTGGCATGAAAGCCGGGCAGGGAGGGCAGCAACTTTGATATCTTGCCTGGCAGGAATGTTCGCCACCTCAATGCTTGGGTTGTGCAAAATTTCCACAGGCTGCTCTTTCACTTGTGTGGGTGGGTGATGGGTTGGCAACAATTCTCAACATCACTGGGTGCTGACTGGCTGCTGTAAGGCGGCTACGGCAGCTGGCCAGAGCTTCCGGTGAGTGCATCACCCCAACTGATGCAGTGTTATCACTTCTGTGTTAGCAGGCCTTCAATTCAGCCACCCAAAGCACAATCCAGAGTGTGGGCCACAGCCTCGGCGGGGAAGATGGCAGCAACGCAGCCGGGGCACATATTGACGGCTGTGGCGAAGGGAAGCAGCCAAGTACGCAAAGCGGCGCGCGCGGCGGGTTCTTTGACAGCGTAGGCAGCGAGCCGGGCGGTGCCGCGCATGCAGGCAGCCACCCCGGCAGCAGCGGCACCGACGCCGGCAGCTCGAGGGACGCGCGCGACAGCGGCGGCAGCGCGCGGCATAGCAGCGGCAGCGAGGGGCTGGGGCTGGGCCATGCGCATTCGGCTGGGAGCGAGCTTGCCACCACCGATATTACCAAGCTGCCGGAGGCTTGGAACATTGGTGGGTGGGTGGGGGTGTGGGAACGTGGGAGGGGCGAGGTGTGGACCCACCCACCCAGGTTGAGAGTGATGAGAGTGAGGAGTGTGGGAACATGAGTAAGGTTCAGGTAGACCCACCCACGGTTGGAAGGTTATTGGGGGGAGGGGGGGGGTACAATGGAATCGGTGGAGGTTGCAGAAAGGCACTGTCCTTGCAGTATGGCGCTCAGTCGCTTGTTGAGTCGCAGTCGAGGTGAGAGGTGAGGCGAGGCGAGGGTATTGCGTGCAGCGAGACAGGCTTCATGCCTACCTGCCAACAGTGGCTGCTGCATCACTTGTGCATCAGGAGTGCCGGTGGCGTGCAGCGGCTTGTAAGTGCTAGGACTGCGACTGACGTGGATCTGAATAATCACACTGGCAATTGATCATGCAGCTCCCCCTTGCCCATCTGGTTGATGCGCCATGCTAGACCTACGCTGTACGCTGGGCGACTTGTCGTGTGGCGCTGGCTGGCGGGCCACGCACACTTGAAAAGGCCTGCAGCAAGACCTGAAGGGGACGACTAGGCAGTAGGTCTTAGTGTAATTTTCCCCTCAGGCCCACTCTCTGTTATGCTGGCTGGCACGCACCGTGGCAGGGTGTGGAGCGAGTGGAATCATGTGCGGCTCATTTCACAGGGTGGATCTGGGCGACGATGGATTTTCCCCTACCGAGGACATGGCACACAGCTGGAGACAGCAGTATATACCAGCAAAGCACATTGGTCTCTTCCCTCCCTGTTGTGCAGTCGGGTTCCAGGAGCTAGAGCTCGGCCGGGTGATCGGGGAGGGGTCCTTCGGCCAAGTCTGGCTGGCAAAGTACTGCCAGACGCCAGGTGGGGGGCTGCCTGTGATAACAGCGTCCTGATGCTGCTTGTTGCACCCTCGTACGATGGCTGCATGCACCGTGGCTTGCAGTTGGGGCCCGGAGCTGGGGGCTGCAGCATTCATAGTTGTTGTGTCGTTTCAAGGAGGTGCCTTAGGCAATAGTCTCCAGGATTGCATGCCGAGCTTTTGGAAGCGCTTGGTCCTTGGCTCGGCGGCACTGTATAGCCAGGGTACAGCATATTGCAGCCCTGTTACTCTTCGTTCCCTGGCCTGGTTCTTGCAGTTGCTGTGAAGATGTTGACTCCCCAGCGGATGGCAAACGCGTCTGACAGCATGCAGGCCAGGTCCACCCTGCGGCAGCTGAGCAAGGTGAGTTGAACGGGCGGGTTGCAGGCGATTGCATTCTCTGGGGTTGATGCTAGGCCTGGGAAGAGGAGTCTATCCAGTACATTGCGGTGCAGACATAGCTGGATGGCTCCTTTAACATCTGGGGGCGGTGCACATGGGGGCACGCTTGTGCTGCACCACTGTTTGAGCATTGGTTTAAAACCCTGGTGTATGCAGCGTGGGATTATACCTGGCGTAACGTTAACGACTTGGCTACGGCTGAGGCAACCCTGCTTTGCATGAGTTCAATGCCTGCGTGCTGTGCAGGAAGCGGGCATCATGAGCTCGCTGCGGCATCCAAACATCACGCTGTACCTGGGCGTGTGCCCGGAGCCGCCCTGCCTGCTCATGGAGTATTGCAGCAGGAAGAGCGTGGACAGCATACTGCGAGCGGCGCAGGACGAGCCCAAGGTGCGCAGCGGGGTTTGGCTTGGTTAGCCCTGGTCTCTACCACTGCAGGCGTGGTGCAGGCTTGCTGCGTACGGGACCTGGCGGGACGTTGTTCTGCCACCTTGTGAGGCGTCCGGTGCCATGTTGTCGGCACTCCCGGCATGCTGTGGTTTGCCTTCGTGTGGCAGGCAGCCTCGTGCTTACGATTCCGGGCCCGCCTGCTCAGCACCGAGGCATGAGGCAGCCAGGGTCTTGGCCCTTTTCCGCCAGCCGCCATGCCAGCTGTCACTCAGTGCTATGCTGTGCATTGCTGTGGCTTGGCAGGCAGCGCGCCATCTTACCTGGGCGCGCCTGCTCAGCATGGCGCATGACGCGGCCAAGGGGATGCTGTACCTACACTCCCGGCACATCATCCACCGGGACCTCAAGAGTGCCAACTTGCTTGTAGATGCCCACTGGCATGTGAAGGTGTCAGGTACGAGCCCCGCCTTCGGCAGAGCTGTAACTGACTTTCAGGTTTTGTGGTTGTCAGTGCCGCTGACGAGCACAGAGTATCAATATATCGAGGAAGGACCGGTGGGAACACAGGATGTGGAGCACAGGAGTTGACAGCACAGAGTAGGAACCTGTTCGCACCCCCTGCAGATTTCAACCTGAGCAAGGCCATGGAGGCTGCGTCCGCCAACTCCACCATTTGTATAACCAACCCCAGGTAGGCTGATGTTTCTACTGGAGCCCGCCTGCTGTGGGGGCCGAGTTTGGTCTTGCCACCTTAGGTTCCAGAATCCATGCTGCAATGCCGCTGCTGCTTATGATAGGTGCCGCAGGATCCCTTTGTGCTTCATGGCCTGGGTTGATCGCGGGCAGGCCTTGCATGGTTTTTCAATATATAGGGAGATAGATATAGCGGGGTACGTTTTTGATGCCTTCCGCAGGCTTCTTGGTACATAGTACCCTGAGTGTACCAGTAGTATCCCAGTGTCATTTGTGAGCTCTGTGCAGGTGGCTGGCTCCAGAGGTGCTAGTCGGCGGCCATGCCCAGCTAGAGAGCGACGTCTGGGCATTTGGCACAGTCATGTGAGTGCCCTGTGCTGCTGCATGTTCGTATTTCCGGCGCCATGGTCTTATGGGTGCTTTGGTGCCAGCTGTGAGGCATATTTGCTGCTGCGGTATCACATTGATGCGGTATGGTGCGGTATGTAGTAGATGTCTGGGCCACCACCAAAGGCGGCCGTGAATGGGCCTGCGCTCTTGTGTCAGTGCAATGCACCTAGATTGGAGTATGGTGACTTGACCTGTGTTGAGGGGTTGCTAGTTACTGTTAAGTGCTGACATGTGAAGCTAGTGTGTGCTTGTTGGCCGGCTTTGCCGGGATGCCTGCTGGGCTCCTGTTGGCTTGGGTTGTGCTGTTGCCTTGACTGGCTAGGTTGGCCCATCACTGAACTCTGCCTAGTGGTGATGTTGCGAGTTGTCTTGCTCTTTGATGTGCAGGTGGGAGCTGATGACGTGGCACCTGCCCTTTGAGAAGCTCAACCCCTTTCAGGTGAGATTGAAGCTTTGTTGGTGTCAGAAGAGGATCCAGTACCGTGTCTTCGCCAGCCCGTGCATTTCCTTGGGTGTAATAGCTAAATACCTCAGGGGCGCATATCCTTCCTTTGCTCAACCTTTTGTTTATCATGCTGTCAACTCTACTACCTTGAGTTGCAAGGTGGCTAGCTGGCAGTGACGCGCATTTCTATAAGCCCTTACTACTAGGTGCTTGTGGCGAACCGCAGGTCATCATGATGGTTAACAGCAGCAAAGAGGGCGCGGGGCTTGTCATACCGCCGCCCGACAACCTGCCTGCTGGACGTTTCAGCGGCTATGATGAGTGAGTGTGGGCACCGCTCCACGCCTGCTGGCAGCTGATAGCAGGGAGTTGTGTGTGTCGGCCTAGCTGGAGCGTTGCTCCAACTGTTTGGGTCCTCCGTGCTGTGTACTTGTTCCCCGCCCTTCTGCTGTCAACTGTGTACCCTCGCAGGCTTTGGGTAGGGCCCTGACAAGAAGTGCTTGCCCTGCAAACCTTGCCCAGACCGCCGCCCGTTTGAACATCATTCCAGCGCTGCAGTGTGCACCAGGATGCAGTGCTGCAAGTGCTACTTGTAGCAGTGGCAGTGACGGCGGAGCGCCCGGCCTCCGCTTGTGCAGGTATGTGGACATCATGATGAGCTGTTGGGCCCGCAATCCTAGCGACCGTCCAGCCATGGGCGCCATCGCCGCACGCCTCGCCACGCTTCTGTCAAAGGAGATGCGACGGCCAAGCCTCACATCCGCAGGCAGCCTGCCTGAGGGAGCGCTGCCGGCAACCCCCAGCGGCAGCAGCGAGACGCCCGCCGCTGCAGCAGCGGCGGCGGCCGGAGGCCGCGGCGGCGGCAGCGGGCTGCGCGTGGTGCGGCTGCCTTCGACGCCGGCAGCGGCCCTGCCGATGGTGTCGCCGGTGCTTGCGGGCGCGGCAGGCGGCGGCGGCGGGGTGGCGGGGGTGAGCAGCTTCGCGGCAGCGGCCGGCGGTCTGTGGCAGGAGGGCGATGAGACGGAGGCAGCAGCGAGACCAGCGATGCCAGTGACAGCGGAGCGCGCTATGAGCGCAACCGATGTAAGTTTAGGAGGAAGCAGGGCTGTGGCCTACATCCTGCTGCTGTGCTTGCTGTGTGTCACTGGCCTGCTTAGTGCCAGACTTGCTGGCCTTATCGGTTTTGGTTTCTGTTGCTTGGCGGAATCTGCAGTGCTCTGATGACCCAGGTTCTGTGCAGCTGGCTGCAAGCATGGGGTGCACATTTATCCGGGCTGGGCTGGAACGCACAAGGTCTAGCTCCACATGGCAGTCCTAAAGTGTGTGCCCCAATTTAGAACCCAGCGCGGAAGTAGTCTGCAATGAGGCGTGGAGTGATTGCAATTACTGTCACGGCCATAGCAGCGAGCACTCTACAAGCCCGCTTTTGTGCTGGGTGGTGTGTAGGCGCTCCTAGCTGCTGGCCATGTGACCGTCGCGCACGCTGCAGATAGCCAGAAGGACTCGGGGAGGAGCAGTGAGTAGCTCTTTGCTTCTATGGTGTTCTTTAACTCCCGGCATTGCCATTAAGGCTGTAATGCTGCATGACTTACTTTTTATTGACAAGGTGTAGAGTGGTGTAGAGTGGAATATTATCGCGGCTGCCCTTTGGGCCTCTTTGTTTTTCATGCGCTGCATGTGGCAGAGTGTTGAACATCGCCGTCAACCGCTTGGTGTTGCATGCACGGCGTGGCTTCCCTTGTTGTATGGAGGGTGGTGCCCAATGCTCCCTGCCTGACACTCTGCTTGGCTGCTGCCCTGTTGCAGACTACCCGTATGTCAATACAGGATTCTGGGGGCAGGTACGGGCTGAGCTTCAAGAGTGAAGACTTGAACAGGTTGTTCCAGTACAGCCGCATGTGTTCTGTTGGGGTAAGCCCCTGAGGGGCGTGCCACTGGGCCTAATTTCGCCCCCAACAAACTCGCAAGCTTGTATTGTCAAAGGGGCTGTCGATGTCAGCTTTGGTGGATGGGTGGGATTACGCCCATTTTCTCGTCTTTTTTGACAGCCTCCCTGGGGCTCCGGGCTTGCAAGAAATGAACCACTGGGGAGTGGTCTCTCCAACCCTCGGCAGCATTGCTTTGGCTTCTTTCTTCTTCCTGCTGAGCCATCCTCTGAAATTCCAGCTTGTGTCTTACAATCTGAAAGCAACACCAGACAAGCGTGCCGAGGTGCCAGCCTGCTGGAATTCGTTTTGTGTATTTAAGCTGTGGCAGGTGCAGTTACTTTCTCAAGCGGATTGGACGTTTTTATTGCGCTGGGGCGTCACCAGATGACTTACGAGACTTGGTATTCAGGCCCAGTTCGCTGTGTGCCATAGTTTAATGAGGCGAATGCGCTGCTGCTGTTTTGTTATGATTGCCGTTCTGTTGGTTTCATGTGGCCTAGCGCCCTCATTCCCTTGGTTTTCACCTGGCTTAGCGCCCTTGTTCGTGCCAGTGCCCATGTCTGTTGGACTTTATTGCACGCTATGGGCTTGGCTCTCAGTTGTGCTTCTCTCCCGTGTCTGTTGGTTCTGCGCTTGCTTGGAGCACCCATTGCTGGTGGGGTTCTCACAGTGAGGGTAGGCTTCAAGGGCAGAGGTTGGGCCGTTCTGTATCACATGGCAGAATCTCTTGTGGTATTTTATTTCGTTGACCGTGGCTAGGTTTCATAGTGTCCTGCTCACTGTAAGCCTCAGCTTTGCTGTGGCACGGCATGAACCCTGCTGTTGTGGTTCAAGTCTGTACAGAAGTGGCGCGCAATGATGTGTAAAGTTCATGCCTGTGTCATACCCTGGCTTGCACCTTCACTCGCATGGATGCTCTGGGTGATCACCATGCATACGGTGGTGAAACATTGAACACTATCTATTTATGCCCACTGCCAGTCATCCATGGCACATAACGCTGATGCTGCTGTTGCTGGCAAGGGCTTTCGTCACAGCAGGACACCGCATGGATTGGAGGTCACCTTCCAGCAGGCTCTCAGGTCACGGTGCCATTTGCTTTCTGTTGGTAAAGCCTAGCTACGTGGGCAGCTGCTTGGCAGCCGAACACTAGAGGACAAAGCGTCGGTCGCCGCCTGGAAACTCACAGTATAGCAGTCCAAGCTGAAAAAAGGTTGCCTGCTAACACCAAAAATGCCACCTTACCATTTGGCATGTGCTGTTGACTCTCCTTGTGGCCCTCCAGCTCTCAAGAAGTAAGTGCCCAACCTAGAACATAACATCGGTCGTTCTATCTGCAGCCATGGCTGGGCTCCCTGGGGAGGAGTTTGTCCTGGAGCGGCTTGCCAGAATCAAAGCTCTCCCTCCCAGCAAGCGACCAAGCGACGCAGTGCGGTTCCTGGAGGCCTGCCGCCTGCAGGAAGAGGTGGCGGCGGCTTTGCCGCTGCCTCCAATGCCGCCGGTATGCAACGTGGATTCATGTAAATTACAACATACATAGTTGCCTGCTTTGCTGTGCCGCTGGCGGGGCAAACATTGCCACTATCACCTTTTAACGATGCCTGTGTTTACTCTATCTAGCCTAGTGCGTCAAGCAAATATGTCTTCCATATATATGGCATGACTCCTAATGCCCGATAAAGTTGCCATGGAACTGGCATGCAGGCTGCCGTGTCCTTGGAAAGGGTAGATTCCGACAAAGTCAGCCTAGCACTGCTGAAGCTGCTGAAGGCGTATCGTATATCAAGCTTTGGCATTGTTGATGTCAACAACTGCTCCTACAGGGTGCACAATCAGGTACACAGCACAGGGTGTGGCTGCCATCGAAAGAGCAGGCCACCATTCATCTGTGTCAGTTCCTGCTATGGGCTGCCAAGATGTGCATGTCGGTTGTACGGGCTGGCTCTGATAACCGCTACTGTGCATGCAGACGGTTAATTTTTTTTCGGGGCCTGGACGCGTGGATGAGCCACCGGGCCCGGGCCTGCAACCGCTGATCAATCAATGGGATAATGATTCACTGCTGACCATGCTGCGGGCCCTCTGCGTGGGCTTCACTCTACGCCAGTCGGAAGGTGCTGCAGTCAATGAACCTCTGAACAGCCTCATGGACGAGGCAGTCAGGCGGCTTTCCAGCCTGAGACTTGCAGCTGGCTACGCCCAGGAACTAGCGCAGCTCCAGCGAAGCTGCCAGCCTGCTGCACCACTATTACTGAGCGTGGAGGAGCTGGAGTATGTTGCCCTCTCCTTGCGATATGAGCTTCTGCCCACCAACGTGAGTCCTGGTCTTATGGCTGGGAGTGGCATGGTAATTACTTGTCCTTATCTCGTGTTGGGCAGGCATTAAACCCTTATGATGAATGTCTCTATCCGAAGGATTGCTCTCTCGGGCGGACGAAGGAAATTAGGAAATCTGAACAACCAGTCAGCTTACTGGAGAAGCCAGCTATTGCGTAGCCTCGTAATATCCAGGCATGCCCGGCAGGCGAGGCGCCCAGAAACCCAACTGCTGATGTTGCTTGGTGCTCGGAATGTGCAGGACACTGGAGCAGCTTCGGCGGCCCGCCTGCGAGTTGCCTCTCGCATGCTGGCCCTGGCTCCAGAGCCACTTGTCTACGTAAGGCTCATGGCTGACAGCGGCGAACACCTAGACAAGGTTGCGTGGGCCAAACGTGGCCTTGACGCTGCTCTTGCCCGTGGAAGTGACTGGGAAACCGCCTTCCTAGCGATTGCTGGTGCCCACCTGGCTGCTCAGACCTTCCAAGCTTCCACCAGTCTTTTCAGCAGCGTGCACAGGCAGCAGCAGACCAGGGCAGAGGCCACTGGTGAAGCGAAGCACCTGCTAAGACTTGCGCGGGAGTCGCTGCAACACATTCAGTCGCTGCTTCCCACAACGCTTATCCGTATGACAAAGCTAGAGCTCAAGAAGGTATAGCCCCTGCACCTTGTTCTGTGCAGGGATCCCAGCATATAATATCGGGCATCCTCAAGATATGGGGCAAGGTGGTTGCTACAATGCATCCCTCTACATGTGCCGGCCCGCTTCCTCCATCGGCTCCATACCTTCCTGTCCTCAGTTGCAATAACTGGAGTTCCTTTAGTATTGTCCCCATCTCTGTACTGCATTGACGACTTCACTTCTTCCAACAAGCTTGCTACCGACTGACTACCGCAGGCAGAGGCATCCTGCGCACCTCTCACTGGGAAAAAGGCACCCAATCCCTCCGCTGAAGCAGCCGTCGACGAGGCCACGCAGCAGCAATGTGCCAGCTGTCAGCGGACAGCCAGCTGCCTTAAACTGTGCAGCGGGTGCAGGGCCGTTGCGTACTGCAGGTAAGGCATGCCTGCGCATACCAAAAGTGACATGGGTGCTAGGAGACCCTAATGCCTTCGGTAGCGCGTCGCACCAGGCATGCCCACTGGGATGTACACGAAGCACTTACTGTGTATGAGAGACATATCTGTAATTACTGACGGACCTAGGTGCCATGCATGTTTAGGGGCTTGCCTGAGTGTGAGCTCTAGGTCTCATGGTTACACGTAGCATCGCGCAGGCCTGCCACCATCAGTCAATGAACACCTTCAGGGCGCACTTCCCAGTTTATTGCTTGGAAGTGCCAAGAATGGCAGGGTTGACTGGGAGATACTGTCCAGTACTGTGTACACTAGTGTTTGGTTACGCATGGGTCCTGCCCAACTGCAGTGTGGAGTGCCAGCGGCAGCACTGGCGGCAGCACAAGCCAGGCTGCATGGCGGTGCGGGAAAGCAAAGCAGCTGCCCCCATGGAGAAGTAAGGGCAAGGCGGTGATAACATTCAGTGGCCGATACTGGCTTCTGAGTGGCCTTCTTGAGGCTGCTGGGACCTGTTTGTTCTGTGGCCCTGTGCTGTATGTGCGCCTGATTTCTTATGGGTTTGCTGACGATAGTCCTTTGAAAAGAGCGTGTGTGCAGCTGTGAGCGCCCCAGGGCAGCTCCACAGGTTGGATGCCGTGGTGACGATAGGCTGCCGAGTAAGTGCATGCGTAGCCATGCTCTCATTCTGCCAGGAAGTTTAAGCTGCCAACAGTGCCAGCCGTTAACCAAAGGATCCACCCTGTGCATCAGTCCTTGTACATACACCCCTACGAAGTCCTGCCCGCTATATAGCATATATGCAGACTGCTCCAGCGGTACAACCCATTGTCACAGGCCAGCTGGTGTTTGGTGTCCAGAGACGATGCTGTGCTTTGATAAGATATCACAAGAGTGACCATGCACAGGTGGTATATAGATGCTATCACTTGGTAAGTGCCTACCACCATGCTAGGACCAAGCCTAAGACCATGCTGCTCATGCCATGAGGGCTTGCAAAAAACGGCTTCCTCACAGCAGGGCACCGCATGGGCCACCCTGGAGAAATGTCACCAATAGCAGCACTTCCCTGCGTTTATGTTGGCAAGCCTGTATCCAGAAGCAGCTGCTGTGGCAGCTGTTGAGCAGATCTACAGAGGGCGAAACGTCCGCAAGGTCGGTCGCCGCCTGGGCACTTGTAGCTATACTATAGTGTATCAAGTCACAGCTATAGGACTTGCACCATGCTGGTGACTACCACTGGCACAGGCCTTTGACTCCTTCTAGGGCCCCTCAAGTCAGGGAAGTGAAGTTCTCAACCTAGAATATAATATCGATATCGGCTGTTTCTGCCTGCAGCTATGGCTGGTCTTTCTGATGAGGAGCAATTCCTCCTGGAGCGCGTTCCCAGAATTGAAGCTCTCCCTCCCAGCAAGCGACCAAGGGATGCGGCGCGGTTCCTGGAGGCCTGCCGCCTGCAGGAAGAGGTGGCGGTGGCTTTGCCGCTGCCTTCAACGCCGGTGGAGCAGCTGGTGTGCCAGAGTGCATCCATCTTAAAAAATTACCTGATTGCTTTCCAACTTTGCTGTGCCGCCTGCGGCCCAATCACTGCCACAACCAACTTCTAAATATGCCTATGCAGTGGCACTACCAGCCCCATGCATGAGTTATAAAGTGCTGCTATGTGCATGATACTTGTCCAATTTTCCTGCCTGACCGTCGACTGGCTTGCAGGCTGCCATGTTTGCGGAGGGAGCAGAGCCTGACATAGTCGGTCTCGCACTGCTGAAGGTGCTTAGAGCGTATTATCTAACAAGCTTTGGCTTTATCGACGTCCATAGCTGCACCCAATGGGTGAGCCAACAGGTGCGCTTAACAGCCTTCCAGATTCGTCGCAGAGACAGCAGCCACCGTGGTCCTGTGACTTCATGCTGTGGGCTGCCCAGATGTGCATGTGGATTATCTGGCATGTCCGGTCATACTGCTACTGTGAATGCAGACCCTCAACTTCTTTCTCGGGCCTGGGCGCGTGGGCGAGCCACCACGCCTGACCTTGCAGCAGCTCATTGATCAGTGGGACGATGACTCACTGCTGACCTTGCTGAGGGTGCTCGGCGTGGGCTTTCTTTATCGCCAGCGCCAGCTGGACGATGGTTTCTTCATTCACAAAGAGATTATTAGCAGCCTCATGGGCAAGGCAGCCAGGCGGCTTTCCACACCGGGACTGGCAGCGGGGTATGAGCAGGAACTGACGCAGCTGCATCAATGCAGCCAGCATGCCGCGCAGCCGTTGCTGAGCGTGAAGGAGCTGGAGTACATTGCGCTGTCCTTGCGCTCTGAAGTCCTGCAATCCACCGTGAGTCCCAGACTAAATGAGGTCGGCGTGGTGGGTAACTTGTGACAGACCTGTGTGATGCATGTCTATACAGAAGCCTGCTCTTTCAATGGCAGAGGTTGATCATAGCCTGCCAAGCTCTAGATAAGCCAGTTATCGCTCGGAATTATATATACAGTCTCAGGATGTCGCCCGGTAAGAACCTCAATGGATGCATTGTCGCCAGCTGCTGCTAATGTCTGGTGCCGCGGATGTGTAGGAAACGGGAGAGGCTGCGGCAACCCGCCTGCAAGCTGCCACCCGTATGGTGGACCTATCCCCTGAGCCACTTGCCTACCTGAGGCTCGTTTGTGAAAGCCCCGATCACCTAGACAAGCTTATGTGGGCAAAACGCGGCCTTCAGGCTGCGCTTACCTCGGGTCGCGACTTGGGAGCCGCTCTGCTAGCAACAACCAGTGCCCATCTGGCTGTCAAGACCTTCTGCAACAGCCTCTCTAGCAACAGGGACAGGCAGCACCAGTCCAAGGCCGAAACCATTGCTGAAATGGAGCGTCTGCTGGAACTGGCGTGGGTGTCGCTGGGACACATCCGGTCGCTGCTTCCCAAGCCGCTCGTCCACAATGCCAAGCAGGAGCTCAAGGAGGTATCACTGCACGACTAACAGGTTTACAAGCCGGAGTTGCAGCCCCTGCATATATAGCAGCTTGCATGCGCAAGAGTGATGGGCAGTTGCGGTGATGCAGGCAGCTTGCACCACCGGGCCCTTTCCTTCTATCAGGGCCCTACCTTGTGGTGTCTTGAATTGCAGATCAGATGCATGCTAATGCAATCCCCCATTGCTGTATTACAATGATTTCTTCACTTTCTACAACAAACCTGCTGCTGGCTGGCTACCGCAGGTAGAAGCAACCTTGGCATTACTCACTGGGCAGACGGCCCCCGAGCCCTCTGCAAAGGGAGCCGCCAATGAGGCCATGCAACGGCAGTGTGCCAGCTGTCAGCAAGCAGCCTCCACTGTCAAGCTGTGCAGCGGGTGCAGGGCTGTGCGGTACTGCAGGTAAAGAATGCCTCAGCAGCACACGTTTTGACATGGGTGGTGATAGCAACACTGATTGGATGGCGTCATTACCAGTTCATGCCGTTGTGAGAATTGTGATGGCAGCATATCAAGCGACACACAAATAGGAACCTGTGTACTGGCAGGGGTGGGTGGATAGTATGATCTGCTGCTTGCCTGGAATGTGAGCCTCAAGGTCTTGCGGATGGACATGGGACTGCACAGGCAAACCTTACCTGCTGAGGAATACCGACAAGGGCGTACTCCCTTGTTGCCGCAGAAGTGCCTGGACTGGCAGGTTGACTGGGAACTGCTGCCCCCAGTGTGCTCAAATATATGTCAACCCTGCCCTTCTGCGCAGCGTGGAGTGCCAGCGGGCGCACTGGAGGCAGCACAAGCCGGCCTGCATGGTGATGCGGCAAGGCCAAGCAGTCCCCATGGAGAAGTGAGGAAGAGAAGGTGATCGCATTGGTCGGCTGGTACTACCGACTTCTGATTGGTCGGTTAGAGACTGCTGAAGCCTGTCGGTCTTGTGAACGTTGGCAGGTAGGGCAAACAGATAGTTAGGGGTCAATTGTACCGACAGGGCAGGATGCCATTTGTTGTAGGCCATGTGAAGAAGGAATGCGCATGGATTTCCATGGGTTTGCAAAACAACAACGGCTAAATAGGTGGTGCCCTATATAGGCCGAGAACAGTGCCCTCCGCCTTTTCAGGGCACCGTCCTTGAGGGAGTGTGGCCAGCCTCTGGCGATCATGGGCGGGAAGCATGCTGTTTGCCCTGGTGGAGGTAGGCTTTCGATTCAGTGAAGGCCGAGCCATACTCTCAAATTGCTAAGAACCTGCCAGCAGTGCCAGCTACCAACCAAAGGGGATCCCTGTTGCATCAATCCTTGCAGCCAACAGCACATGCATGTATGAACCTCCGCCTGTCTATGGAGCTGCTCCAGCTGAAACACTAAGGGGTCACCTACATAATCAGCTCTCAACCTTCTGGAACTTGGCAACGAAGAATCCAATGGTATCCAGAGGGGCCGCAGGATCAAACCGCTGCACCAATGCCGCATCCTCTTCGCTTAACAAGCGTAATCTGCTGCCATCAGGCAGGGCCACCTTGCCCGCAAGGCCGGGGCCCCCGAGCCGTGGCTCCTGGGGGACTAGCTTCATGAAGGGGTAGCGCTCCAGGACATACAGCACATTGGCTTCATTCTCGCCTGCATGACAACAGCTGCCAAAAACTAAGCAAATGCTTGCATGTAACAACCAACATCGCCGGGCCACGTGTCCCAGTGTTTTATAGGACTCGGGTGGCAATGCATGGTAAAGCCGCCAATCTCTCCGGCAAGGGAATGGTGAGGCTAGGCATCACCCCCACACGGCCTGGTGGTGAACCGCAGTCCCACAAGGGCAAGTGACCCCACATTAAGCATGCCCTACCATGCGCCTGGCAATGTCAGCAGGGCAGCTGCCAGACCTGGTGGGCCGGCATGGGCGAACGCACCAGGGTTTATGGTACATGTGGAGAAGACGAGTGTACCGCCTGGCTTGACAAGCTGTACCGCTGCATCCAGCAGCTTCCGCTGGTAGGAGGCGGTGCCCCGCAGCTCCGCCATGGTCTGCCGGTGGACCAGCCTGGCAGAGTAGGCACACAGCTTGTGAGCACCTGACATATGTACACAAGACAGGGGACCGTGCATATCTTGTAGATGTACAGGCAAGCCATGAAGGACAAAGAAAAGCCATAACAGACAACAGAGGGATAGGAACAGTTGTTGGGTACGCTGTTTCGTCTTCCTTTCAAAAGAGAGGCAGAGGCACATGAACGACTCAAAGCATTCAAAGGCCATGGAGAACTCACCTTGGCCTGAGCCCAAGGGCACTGCAAGGCGCATCGAGGAGGACACAGTCAAAGCTCTCTGGCTCGAACCCCGAAACTGTGGGCTCCTTGCCCTGCAGCAGGATGTTCAGCAATCCCACACAACCGTGAGCTAAAACCCAGTGAGAATGGGTACAAAGGCCCAACGCAGCATGTGTGCAGCTGCAAGTTTGCGCCCCTCTGCATGTTGGCAACTTGGTAGAACTGCCAGCAGAACGCGCTGCCGTTGCCATTTGCTTAGGAAGCACGCTTTCACGGGGTAGCTAGCTTGGCCTCTATGCATGGCTAGAACTCGTCACGGACTCCAACAACCCCCAGGAGCCAAAGCAGCAAACCACACTTCTTTGTCAAGGGCGCTATAGATGCGTGGGCACCTCACCTCCGGTAACTGGGCAAAGATACCTGGATCCAAGCCCCTGGCTATCCGACCTTTGCTTTTGCGCTCAATTCGCTGCAGCAGCCGCTCGGACGGCTGGTTAGCCTGGACCAAGCCATTCAAGGCCCCGTTGCTGATACGCCCTTCACTCCCAGCGTCAGCTTCACAGCTGCTGGGTTGCCTGCTGCAGCTGTCCTGCTCTGCTGCCTCTTGTGCTGCCCTTGCCGCTATCCTTGGCGGGTCGACGCTATCTACAGCGGCTAGGTCAGAAAGAGGCTGGCTACTGCACGTCCCATTCTGCAAAGCGCTGCCGGTGGGTGCGGCTGCCTCCCTAGCTGCACTGCTCTGAGGGTCGTGGCTATGCTCCCCAGGCTGCCGCCGCAGCACTGCCCGCGTAGCATCCATCTTGTATGCCTGGCCAGCACATGGACAATGTTTGAGTTGAAAGAAACGCCACAAGCCACCCAGAACGCCTCCAATATCTGTCACTGTACGCCTTCGTGGCAGCGGCACACCCCTGACTTACATACTGGCTGGGGTCCCAGTTTGCTGCACCCGTGGCTCTCCTGGGCACATAGGTTGAGTGAATATGTACAACCATGGTAGTCAGGAAACAAGGACAGTAATGACGAAACAGCGTAGTTGAACACAGCTCATCTTCAGCTCTTACCAGTCATAAGATACATGACAGGCAACATGGACAAGAGCCCACCGGAGGGGAAACCAAGCTTGTTGACCTTGGCCAGCTCTTTCCCGAGCTTTCCTGCCGACCGTCGCCGATGGAAGCAGACAAACCACAACCACCACTGCCTGCCATCATTAGAAGTCACGCCACAGGAAAGCGACTGACCCACCATCACACCCGCATCCCCTAAATCCTTGACTTACAGTGCATTCACACTATGATAATGGAAGCCCAGGGCGACACTATGACACAAAGCGAGCTTGGCCTACCTGGACGCAGGTGATCCCTAGCTCCTCTGCCAGCTGGCGTATCCCCCGCGCTTTCACATGGCTTCTGTCCAGGGCGACAACCTGGGAACACCAGCAAGCCAGGGCGGGGCAGCACTGTTGGGAGGGCTCTTGGTGTCCGCCATGGAGTCGAGACTCCATAAGCACAACAAAGCGGCTGCTGCCGGACACTCCCAGGGTGGGCAGGATCTTGGGCCAGGTACAGGTGATACTGACAACCCACAGCCAACCGGCCCCCCCTTGCCTAGCATTAGCGCCATGCCTTGAACCCCTTGCTTCCCCAAAACCCCCCTGCCCCAGGCTCCACTAGGCAAATTCTAGACCATTACCAATCATCACACCCTGGAGCGCACTCTTCAGCGCGCAGCCCTCACCTCGCCCTTGTTGCTCATGAGTTGGGCAATGGCTGTGGTCTTGCCGCCAGGCGCCGCACACATGTCCAGGACGCGCATGCCTGGCTGTGGGGCTAGCACCTTGGCTGCCACGAAGCTGGGCAGGTTCTGCAGCATCATCTCACCAGGCAGGAGTCCTGCACAGCCAGAGGCAAGCCGGCACATGTGCGAACATGCGAAGGTTGCCTCCCCAGGAGTCGGTCAGCGTCTACAGCAGGCACGCGATTCCCTTGGAGACTGCATGTACAGCAGCCCAAATCAGCTCAAGGAGCTACACTACTCAACAGGTGTTGCACCTGCCAAGCCGTCAGCTGTGCCCTTCCCACTGCAAATCTCAAAGCTGCTGCGCACAGACTGGTCACCTGCCCAGCATCAGCAATCAGACCACACACCTGCACAGCCAACAGTTCTGAAGACCCGCTGCTGCATCGACACCGCCAGGCCAGAGGTATTGCGAAAGAACTCCACGCGGGACAGCTCCGTCCGCCCCACACCAATATACAGCCTGCACCGCCCACATCAGTTGTTTCATTGGCATCAACGTGTGTCAGTTCATAAGCTGCGCCCGCAACAGGCTGCCAGCTAGAACTCAGCCCATGCCTGGGCTATGCAAAGTGGAGCCACTGCGGTACTGCATGTCAGGCAGCCTTGCTCCCACCCAGATCAGCAGCAGGCTTTCCCTCTCAGGCTTTCCTCCCCAGCAGCACTTCTTCTCTCATCCCCACCTGCAAGACTCAGCACACCCAGACCTATAAATCGTGATGCCGCCGGGCGGCCCACATGGGCGGCTCTCGCAACCCCCATAGATGCAGATACCGCATCTTTAAATGAACCCACCTGGATCTATCTGGCAGCTGGGCATCTCTCACCGGGTCCACCCCCAGCAGGGTGCCCCTTGTCATGCCCCACTTGCTGTTGTTGTTGTTGGTCCCCGACACTTCAACACCCACAGCCACCGCCACCAGGTCCCCCCTGGCGATGCCGGTGCTGAGGGCCAGGGTGCCGGGGACAAACAGGTGGGCGCCACGCATGATCGCCTCCCCCGCCAGCCGCCCCACAATCACCTCCTTGCTGCCTACAAGAAGAAGGCAGTGCCAGGCATACAGGGATACAGACTAGGTACATTTGGCATGCTTGCACGTAGAACACTGTCACAGGACAGCAGCTGGCAGGCGCACCGCGCTCCTTCGTCTCAGCAGGATGCAATGGTGATTGGCAGCAAGGCAGCCGGCCGGGGTGAGGCCAACTCTTGCCATTGCAGGACGGCACAGCACGCACAGAAAACGTACTTTGTGCGTGTAGAAACCCCATGCACCACCGAAGAATCGTAAAATTTGACAGGACTGCCACTCCAAAAGCACTCCTGCCAGCCGGCCCACCCGCGCAACTGTAGTCAATCTCATGGGGCCCCGACCCCGGCACAAGGATGACCTCCGGGAGCTGCGGGTGTATATAGGGCTTGTGGGGGTTGGCCTCCAGCAGCGCCCTGTCCTCGGCAGACAGCGCAGCAGGCAGCCTCTCCAGCAGACTCTGCAGAAAGCGTGTCATGGCACCACAGAAACCATTCCATGAGGCTTCAGGGAAGCACTGCTGGGGGCATACTGCTGGGGAGGTGGTACTAGGGCAGGACTGCCATACACCCTGCCGTGTATCGTCCCCAGGTAGTAATAGCATACGAATGCTGCTGTGTATGAGTATTGCAGGGGCTGAACCCAGGAAGAGGTAATTCTCAGCAGACACAGCGGCTGGCACGACCCCTCCAGCAAACCCTGCAGGTATCCACCCAGCAAAGCGGGGCCCGCAAGAGTGCAACCAGCACGTGCAGCGGGAAGTTTGGGCGGCTATTGCTGCGAATGCTTGCTGCCGTGAGCAGAGGGAAGGCAGAGGAAAGGTGCAACCCATGAACTGCACTGCCAGCAGAGCAGCCCTATGCCTTCCCCAGTACATCCTTGGCAGTGGCGCAATAGGGGCCAGCTTGCTGCCCTCCTGCAGGCTGGTGCCCCAGCAACACTATACCTGTATTGTGTCCCACCTGCGCAGTAGTCAGGAGCGTGTTCACCCGTATGCAGGTGGCCAGAGGAGGCCGGGTGAGCGCTTCTGAGATGCGCGCCAGTCTTTCAACCCCCAGGCACGCCTCCAGATAGCCCTGTACCTGCGGGTCCCACTCTGTGGTGGGGGCATAGGTCCTTTGGGGCCCAGTTGTACCTGCAGGGTGTACTGGACTGTGTACTGGTTTGTACTGTTTGCAAGGCGGCTGGGATTTATGTAGCCGGCCTAAGCCCAGGGCTCATACCACTGACGGCTTCACTGACGGCTACGTCGCTGTACCCCTGAACTGTGCCAGAGTATCATCAAAGCAGAGGACAGCTGACTAGTAGACTATTGGTGAATATAAACTTTTCAACTGAACAGGGACTTGAGTGATGAACCTGGACTACTGACCACCAACTGGTGTGTCGTCCACCAGGACAGCTGTCATGGCTGGGAGCGACTGCACCCCTATTTGTCTGTAGTATTTTATCCTTAAAGTCTTAAGGACCTGGTGACAGGGTTGTGCACGCCAAGTGGGGCTCCAGGGCAGGATGCTAGCACTGCTCAACTGTCTAGCGTGCATGCACACGTGTCACCCTAGCATACAAGAACCGATAGTAAGTAAGCATTATGAAGCTTAGCTCCAAGCCATCCAAGGTACAGACGACACGCACCTCAACTGGCGGGAAGCATAGGCTATCCTTGGCTGTAACATGGTCCTCTGTTGGAGCATTGTAGCTATGAAGCGTTGATCTGTTATCCCTTTACGATTGACAAAGGGTATCGTGCCCCGGTCGAAGCAGTTGCGTTATAGAATCATCTGTCTGCCCCAGCTCTCCTCTTTCCCCCACAGGCGCTACGGCTTGGCGTTGCAGCCACCATGAGGACCTTGGGGCAGTCCTCCTTCAAGGGAAAGTCAGTGCAACCACGCCAGGCTTCCCCACATGCGGCCTTGTCTCCTCGCTGCGTGGTTTGCAGCCTGCGCCCACATAAGAAGTTGATGGCCAGCCCCAGGTGCGTGGCTGTGGCCCTGCTGCACCGTCCAGTTTGCCTTACTGCATATGGCAGCCGGCAAGGTAGTGTGCAGTCACTGCTAGCTGCCGTGCGGGGCTTTGTAAATTTGCTGTCGACTTGCTATGGCGCCGTGTTATGCCTTGCCATCATGATTGGTGCCTTGCTTTCATGCTTGGGCTCCCACCTGCCTGACTTTATTGTCATATTTATCGCCACAGGCTGCCGCCGCAGCAGCTAGTGTCCCGAAAGGAGCCCAGCAGCAGCGGCCGCTGCGTGCGGACAACAGACGCAGCAGCCACCGGCTCAGTGGGCTCGGGCTGGATGGACATGCCAGAGTCGCAGCCGCTGCCGGAGGCGCCCTTGGAAGTGTTCCCGCGGCGCCGTGAGAGCGACCCCTACAAGTGAGCTGGCGGGCAGCAGCACAGCGATAGGGTGGGGGCCAGGTGTTGCTGGCGGGGGCCCAGACCTTCCTGTGAAGCAGGCCTTTGACTGCCCTGCGCGTGTACCCGGGCTGTACCTCCATGACTCACTGGCTGATGGACGAGTCAGCGCACCTGAGCCGGAGCTTAGCAAAACCTTGCTGCTGCCTGCGCATGCCCTGTGCCAAAGGCAGCAAAGACCCCAAGCTCCCCTGATGGCTGAGTTAGTGCCAGCTGGGTGCTGGCCCCAGGCTGCCACATGGTTAACTTTTAGGTGATGCTGGCAGCGCTGCTGCGCTTCGGTTGCAACGAGTAGTGGTTCTGTGGGGCAGATGGCTAAACCCTTCACCGCGGCGTGCACACTGGGGCCTCTTACCTGAAGAGAATCTGTCGGTCTGTGTGCAGGCTACTGGGTGTTGCCCGGGAAGGCGACTTTGAGGAGGTGCAGGACGCCAGGAACTTCCTTGTAGAGGTGAGGGAAATTTCTTTGTAGAGGTGAGGGAATTTCCTTTTAGAGGTGAGGAAATCTCCTTGTTATGGTGAGGGGAACTTCCTTGCCGTGGTGAGGGTAGCTTCCTTGTAGAAGTGAGGGGAACTTCCTTGTAGAGGTGAGGGGGCAGCCTGGGTGGATGATGGGGTCTGGCTGACTGACTGGCAAAGAAGCTGCGGTGCCCCAGATGGTGGGGGAGTTGTCCCTGCTGCAGCCTTGTACCGCTGGGCTGGCTTTGAAGTTAGTGCTGGGGGAGTCATGTGGCCATAGGATTGGGCTTTTGTAATGTCATGGCAGTAGCAAGGTGTACAAGCCCAGCTCAATGGGGCAACCAAGTTGGGGTATGCGAAGGTGCTGGCAGATTGTACTCTGAGGAGTTGGCACATTTGCAACCGTGCTGCCATCTGCCGCCCGCAGCAATACAAGGCTCACGAGCCCAGCCGTGAGGCGATAGAGCTGGCGTATGAGAAGGTGCTGGCTGAGCACATGAAGCGGCGGAAAGAGGGCGGCTTCCGGCCGCCGCAGAAAGGCAGGCGGGGGGACGTCAGGGGCGACGCGCCGGTGAGCCTGGAGGGCGAGTTCCCAGCTTTGCTGCTGCTGCAGGGTGTGGGTTGGGTCAGCATGGGGTTGTGCTTCCTCAACAGCTTTGTGGGCGGGGCGGGGCGGGGTGCGCTGTGGGGCATTGTGTCGCTGGTAGTGGAGGGGGGGGGGGGGTGGGGGGGGTTCAGGATGTGATC
>BBXU01001519.1:0-64820 GCA_001598975.1 Parachlorella kessleri | reverse complement strand
GGGGGGGTTCAGGATGTGATCATGCCTTGTGAGGGAGAATTGTGGGGGTCGTGGTTATAGTGTGTCCAAGGCTTGCAGTACTGCGATGGAAGGTGCGGGGCAGGCGCAGGGGAGCCCTCCGTGGCGCCATTGTTCGCAATGATTTGGGTCGGGAACTTGCTGGGAGCAGCTGTCAACTGTCATCTTGTTTTTTTAACAGACAATGGCACCAGCAAGCAATTTCAGTGCTGTTGTGTATGCTGCTGCCCACCCCGCCTCACTGCCCCCCTGCAGAAGCTCAGCTTGTGGCAGCAGCTGCTGGACAAGTTCGAGCCCAGCGTGCCCGGCACCACCATCGTCAACGACGGCAGCATCTTCCTCGCACTTGGGCTCTGGGCAGGCTGGCAGGTGGGGCTTGGGAGCAGGGAAGCAACTCTCGTAACTGTGGTGCTTGGGTCGTCATGGTTTTTGGTATCACTCTCGCGCTGATGCCAGGGATCCAGCCAGCCTGGCAGGGCTGCAGGGTGATGACAAGGAGACATGCACTTTGTGTGGGTTGGCCTCCGTCTTGTCTGTGCTGTAAGCAGCCATGCAGGCATGCGCAGCGTGTGACGGAAGTCGGGCACCGTTAAATATGAAGGTGATACTCACCGCTTTGGCTGGCCTTGGGCGGCCTGCGGCACCTTCATCCTGCCTTCATGGCTGCCTGCATGCTGCTCTCTTAGGTTAGAGCCTGGTATGCAGCCGCCAGCTCAGCAGTGGGCCCCAAGCCGCAGCGCTGTTGCTCGATTGTTGACGCCTCGCCGCTGGGCGCGCTTTGTCTCCAGGCCGCGTCGTCGGACCCCACGCTCCCGCTGGGCGCCGCCATCTGTTACTGCGCTTACAAGCTGTACGACAAGCGCAGCCGCCGCATGGGCACCGACGACCCAGACCGGACCCCCATCTGGGGGGCCCTGGGCTCCACCATCCTGGCGCTAGTGTTGGGCGGCGTGGTATCGTACGTAATTGTGTCGGTCACGCCGCTGCCGCCTCGGGTCAGCTCGGAGGGCCTGGGGTCCCTGCTGATCACGCTGTCGCTGGGCTTTGCAGCGCTCTTCCTCAAGTGAGGGGGGTGTTGAATCCCTGCTGTGTACTCGGCTGGCGCTGGGGTGCTCGGGCCCCGGCCCCTCACGTGCCTGCTGTGCGTCAAGCAAAGGAGGGGATCTCTGTAAACCCGTCAGGCTGTGATGACTTGCTGTGGAGTTGTGCTTTCACTCAATGCGCGAGCTGGCGCCTGCGTGTGGTGGGGCCAGTTTTCTCGTGGGCAGTGTGTGTTGCTGGCTTCCAAGTCTCTGGCAGGTGCCTTGCATATGCGCAAAGATTCCAAGCCTGCGTTTTGCTGGACAGCAGTGTTATTGTGCTGTTGACTTGTGCAGTGGGAATATATCTCTTATAAGTGACGTTGGCATCTAAGCACCGTCGCGCTGGGTACGTACTCATTGCTTGGTTCCCAGGTTCTTTTCTTAAAACATTCTCAATTTTCGTTGCGTCTAATGCTCAGGTGTGTAGGCTCATTTTCCGTCCCTCAGTGCTTATGCGAGTTTTGAAAACCGGATCTAAGGCTCTTCTAGGAAGTTCTTGGTGAGTGGCTGGGTGCTGTTTGACCTGGTTGTCCGCGGGCCAGTCCAGGAGGAAAGCTGTATCCTCAGGCCGGCGCGGCCCGATCACTGTAAGCCAGCTTGGATACCGTGAAGCTTAGACCATGAATTGATTGTTCTTAGCTGCAACTAGTCGGCTATTCCTATGGCTCTGCAGCGAGAGCATAGGAATCCAGCAAGGCGCAGGGATGCGTTTTTCAGCATCTTATGGATACCTCGAAGTTAGTACCGCGCATGGATCCAGCCACGCGCAGTAAAACAGGCATCGGTTTCGATCAGGATACCGTGCTGGCTTACTTTCCCTTCCCTGACCGTTGTCTGTCGGCCACCTTTGCGACGATGGCGGCTGAAAACGGGGAGAAGAAGGTATCTGCCCTTGATGGGCAGGCCCCTGAAAGCACAGGTGCGGATGGTGGCTCACGGTCAGCAGATGCATGCTTCAATGCTCCATCGGTTGGTGCATTGGTGTAGGAGGGGTTCCAGTAGTACCAAGGTGAAGTCTTGAGTTCATGCTTCACAACTTGCCTGCAGACTATGCAAACTACTTTTGTACCTAGTAAGTTGACCGGATAACATACCCAGATGTGCTATTCCATGCTGCTTTGTGTCATTGATCTGGCCGTATGACCTAGCAAAGTGACATGTCCTTGACAACGTCTTGCTTACTTAGTGTGTTTTCACTGCAGCTCGTATTTGTACCATCAGGTGAGCTAGTGCGCCCCCTAGTGCGCCCTCACGGTTTATGCATTTCTAACAGCAAGCCGGCCCGCTAGCACTTAGGGAACCTAGGGCGTGCCAGCTGTACCCTGAACCTGCACTCCTGCCCTTCACGATCTGCCAGCAAGTCAAGGGCAGTAGCATAAACACAGTGTGGTTAGATGTTGTGGCATGCCTACAGACTGCACCCCAGTGCGTGCACTCAATGAGCAGGGCCTGCCTGAATGTCTTGGCGGTTTCCGTGGCAAGCGGCGCAAGGGAGCTCCCCAAGCCGGGTCACATTACCTTCAGTATGCCATCCGTCCAGTTGCTCCTGCTCCAGCTGTTGCCGGGGTAGTCACCGCATGTAGTTCCTCATGCTAAGCTGACATGTTGATAGTGTCCTGACTTCGTCCTTGTGCAGAGAGATATGCTGGAAGATCACAAGCGGACTGGCGCCTACTACAACGCCTGCCTGCAAAACAGGCGGCAGTTTGCAGGGAAAGTGGTGCTTGACGTGGGCACCGGCTCTGGCATCCTGGCGATCTTCGCAGCCAAAGCGGGTGGGTTTGGGCGGGCTACACTTCCCATGCGATGGACTGTATGTATGCCCTGACATCATGCTCACCAGGCGCAGCTGCTGAATGACAATCTGAAGATGCATTGAAACGTGTTGTGGCTGGCTTGCTGCTCCGCAGGGGCCCGCAAGGTGTACGCTGTGGAGGCGACCAGCATGGCACAGCATGCAAAGCAGCTGGTCACGGCGCAGGGCCTGGATGGCGTCGTGGAGGTGATACAGGGCACCATTGAGAGCGTGGAGCTGCCCGAGAAGGTGGATGTGATCATTTCGGAATGGATGGTGAGCCTGAGGTGCCCAACCAGCGTCCCTAGCACCTGCTTACTTCTGCTGAGGAGGTGGCGTCCATATCTCTCGGTCCATGAGGAGTTCAATACCTGTTGCTGAGTGTGGAGCTACCTGGGAAGATGGGTGTACGTGCCTCGTTCCCTTCAACTCGGTATAACCCCTGCTAAGCTCGCAGTGCAGCCCACCCACTTGGAGGCTTCCTACTGCGCGAGCCCATGCCGGGCAGCGCGCTGGTGTGAGCAATGCCCGCTGGGCACCAAGCACAGCTTTTGCTGGGCAGCTCCCACTGCTGAGATCCAAGCCGGACAGCGTGTGTGTCGTCCACCTATCCTCGGCCTGCCTGCTGCATATCCTTTCCTACAGGGCTACTTCCTGCTGCGAGAATCCATGCTGGACAGTGTGCTAGTGGCTCGCGACCGCTTCCTAGCACCCGGGGGCGCGCTCTACCCCTCCCATGCCCGCCTCTTCCTGGCGCCCATTCGCAGCGGCAGCTGCCACCAGAGAATGGCGGAGTTCCAGGTATGGACTCCTGGGCGTTTCTTTGAGCTCAGCGGGCCTGGCAGGGCTTGGATGACACTCTGACAGTAGCTATGGCGCATGGCAAGACTGGAACCTTCATAACGTACCTGTTCCCACCGGCTGCTGTTTGCTTACAATCTAGGTCGGCAAGGCCTCCGATACACCCCTGCTGGTCATGCTTTTTCCTGCCAATTTGCCGGAGGGGGCGGCGCGTGTCCTAAACCTTTCCGCATGAGTTTCCTGCACGCTTGAAACCTTACGCGACACCACCATCACCCCACTCCTGCTGCGCAGAACATGATGGAGGGGTGGGGCGAGTTCCTGGATGACATGCGGCGGTACTACGGAGTGGACATGGACTGCCTTAGCGAACCCTTCAGGTAAAAACGAGGGGGGCTTGTAGTACACTACTGCGTTGCAGGGGCTAGAGGACTTGCATCGTGGCTTGCATGAACTCCAGCCAAGTGGATGCGTGCGTGCTGTGGTCCCTACGGCACGGCTTGCCACTGCCCACCGGGCCACTCATAGTGGTGTTGCTGGCGAGCCTGGATTTGGTAGGGTATCTGATTCCCCACCACCACTGCTGCCCACGCCCCCGCCGCAGGCAGGAGCAGCGGGAGTACTACAGCCAGACAGCGTCCTGGACCGATATCCACCCCTCCCAGATGCTGGGCCCCGGAGCATGCTTTAAAAAGTACGACCTGCGCACGGTGACGCTAGAGGAACTTCAAGCGCCACTCAAGGTGAGGGTTGCGGGGTGGCGGTGAGACCAAGACTCTGCTGGGGGGATGCGTAGAGGGTATGGTATGGCGATGGCGACTGCAGACAGGTGCACCGTGGCCGCAGAGTCACTATTTGGGCGGGCATCCGATCAGGGTTTCTTCACTGCAAAGTAGGGGCGAGCGGACGGCCGCCCCTGCTGTCACTGAAGCGGTGAGTCCTTGCATGAGCCCCTGGAGGAGCATTGGGGTATCCGTGGCTGATTCATACTCACTCCTATAGTGTCAGTGCACAAGAGCAGACAGTCCCAATGGTTGTTCCTCAACTACCGCTCCTGCAGGCCTCCTGGTGTACTGAAGCGAGAGTCACCTTGCATGAGCACCTGGGGGAGCTCCCTGGGCACTCACGCTGAGACTCCCCCAACCTCTCGTCGTCTGCACATAACATCCATCAAGCCTCGTATGTCCCACCTGCCCTCCCTGCAGGCCTCAATCACGCTCGACATCACAGAGGACGGCCACGTGGAGGCGCTCTGCGGCTACTTTGACACGCAGTTTAAGGGCAGCCCCGAGAACCCGGCCGACTGCGACGTCACGCTCAGCACAGCCCCTGACCCCACAGGTTCGCATACTCACTGCTCCGCATACTAACTGCTGCCTGGTACCAAAGAGTACCCGGCAAATATGCTGCGACTTGACCTGGTGTCATCCACTGGTTGGTCAACGGAATGAACGCACGCTGCACCGCCAAGTCTGATGAAGCACAGTAATGTGAGCAACGTGCAGCTATTCATTGTTGTGCAGTGCACAAAATAGATGCCAGGTGCCAGCCCACGCTGCAAGCCCTTTGTGCAGGAGCTGCCCACTGGAACCTACAGAGCTTTTGGTCTGGCCAGTTGCAGTTGACCAGAAGAGAGGCGACCTGCATACCCACCACGTGGCAGCCACAGCGACTCCTCTTGCTGTGCTGTGCAGGCGCCACCCACTGGGGCCAGCAGAGTTTCTTCCTGCACCCGCCGGTGGAGGTGCGCTCGGGGGACAGCCTGGCCTGCGAGATAGAGGTGGTAAGGCGGCGCGACAACCACCGGCTGATGGAGGTCACCATCAAACACAAGGCGAGTTAGCTAGGGTGCAGTCATGCGGTGCCGTGTTGTGTGGGTTATTTTAACCTCAGTTAGCATACCTCGCTGGTGCGATGGTGTTGTGGCAGCACCAGAGGTCATCTTCTTCTCCGGTTGATGTGGGGCCGGTGGTACCTCGAGCTGTGCAGCGGGGAGCTGAAATTTCTTGACATTGCGCTACAAGTCTACTCACAAAATCAAGCACTAAAAATCGGCTGTGTCAGCAGGTTGTTAGGTGGGTATGGCAAGCATGTGCAAAGCTGGCGGTCCTGGCAGACATTTTTGGGCCAGCACACAGTCACACGTGCGCTAGGGCAGCAAAGGTGGTGGCGTAAATGATCGGTCGCCCCATGGCTTGCAGGTGGTTGGAAAGAGCGGCAGCGAGCGCACCAGCCGGTTCAAGATAGAGTAGGCCTAGGAGCAGGTTTGGCGTTGTGCAGCGTGCGATGCTGCTTGGGCAGCATGGCGAACAGCACGTGGAATGCAGCTAGGCGGGGCGGGCTGCTGGGATAGTGCTGGTCGTTGTACCGTATTGCGCGGCTAGTTCAGGATAGCCAAGTTGTGAAGGGAGTTCTTCACGTTGGTGAACAGGTAGTGCCTGTGAACACATGCCCACATCCTTCTCGGTGTGGTAGGCTGATTCCTTCAGTGTTGATGGAAATCGTGGTGGTCGTGAGACTAGCCACTGGCACGCAGGGGTTTTCCTGTGTGAGACTGTTTGCTAATTCCTGCACTGATATTGTGGCACTGCTCAGTTAGCCAGCTTGCTGTTCAACTAGTGTTGGGTAAGGCTGGGAGTGGGTACTGGTTCAAGTCTTAAGTGCTCTGGCACTATTAGCGCTGCAGAGAGGGCACTACCCTTGCTATGCAGGCCCAAAGTCAAACAGGGAGAGTTCCTCATTGCACCCACGTCTGCCTAGCCACTTGCAGCCCAGGCAGCGGCCCATTGATGATATCATTCCAGGCAGTTGCCAGTTGCGTCAGTTAAGACTTCCTGGGTAGGCATGCCATATGAGTCAGCCAGCTTCCCTCACATCCAACCTGGTAGGGCCAACAGTCACAGCACTGTACTAACGCGCATGCCCAGGCAAGCCTATGAGAGCACAGCGTGCATTTGACACTGGCAATGGCTCAGAGAAGGATCCGGGTTCAGACACGAACCACACCATATGTGCATCCAGCCCGTTCAGTACCGTTCACACAGAACTCTATCTTCGCACTCACCTGCCAGCCCAAATGTAAACTTTGATCCGCAATGCCTGCCACCTTCACCAAAGATGACCTACTGTATCACAAACTCAGGCACGCCGCTGAGTAGAAATGCATGCAGTCCTGTCAGTACATCCACCCCCACCTCTCCTTCGTTAACACCGCTTGCCAGCACCACAATCTAAGAAGGCTACATCCTGCGCTTGTACCATTGCCATCTAAAACACACCCACAAGGTGGTGCTACTTGGGTTACTTGCGTGCCCCTCCCACCGCAGCTGCCTTGCGCTGCCGTACCGCCATGCAGGCCGGCTTGTGCTGCCGCCAGTGCGCCCGCTGGCACTCCACACTGCGCCGTAGGGCAATGCGATGAATAGATTTGCCACTAGACTATGCCCAGGCACGCATCCTTTGCAAGCCCCCAGCAGTGAGCATGCAGTGAGGCTTGCAGGCACACACAGCTGAAAGTCCTGCACCGGTGCACCATATGCAAATGTGGAGCGGTTCAGCCTTCGGCTGTGTCCTTCCTCACCTGCAGTACCCCACAGCCTTGCACCCACTGCATAGCTTGAGGCTGACGGACACCTGCTGGCAGCTGCTGCAGTGCCGTGCAATGCTATCAGCACAGTCTGTCTGGGAAGCTAACCTGCTGAAGGCACCCATACGAATCTGTTGCCCAGTTAGCGGAGAACAATATGTGTCTGCCTGCAGGATGACATACCAAGAAATATAGCAATTGGAATGATATTGATGAGATGCTAGTCCAGCATGCTTTGGCCATGCCTTGGAAAGGCTTGCAATACCCTTGCGCTTGTGGGACAAGACCTCTTAAGGAGCCATCAGAGTCAGACATGCTGCAGTTGCTGCCAGTAAGTGAACTGTGTCTATCTAGCTCCATCAAGGGGTGAACTGCCAGTGTTTAGCACGAAACTGGCATTGGCATGTACTCATAAAGTATTGGACCCAAGCCCTGAGGCTTACCTGCTTCATTTGCTTCCTCATTCCCTGAACGAGCATTGCGGGGAGCAACTTTTCAATGCGGTGGAAGGAAGCATGTGCGAGCTTAAGCAACCGCTGCACTTCAGCGGCAGCTGAGTTGGCTTGCTGCACATCGATCTCGTGACAGCCAATGGCCGACACAGTACTGGAGGCCATGGCCATGGCAGCAGCCTTTGCTGCGACGATGGTCTGCCACTCGCTCCCCGCCGCAGTGGCAGCTTCAAGGCCGCGCCTGGCCCACATTTCCTGGTCTTGGATGCTGCTGCTTACAGCAATCAGCTGTATGTACGCTCGAGGGTTCTCAGGGGACAGAGCCATCATCTCATGCAGAACCCTCCTGCGGGCTGCCACAGCCTGTGCAGCATCCTGCAGGAAGTGGACCGTGGACCACAGACCACGTTTAGGCATGTGCCCAAGGCAGGCAGCTGCTCAATTACCGTTGTGTGGGCCAGGCATTTGCAGCACTCCTGCCAAAGCATGCAAACTTGCAAATGGGAGTCCGAAGTCTTGGTCCTACTCTAGGTTCTAGGTGGCTGATGCCCTCACTGCCCTTATACCTTGCCAGTGGGAGCTACTTCTGTGCAGGTCTCCAAGGCTTCATAATGGAATGTCAGAGCCAGGTACTGCAGTTCCTTGATGCTCATGAGAGGCAGCTGGCTTCCTGGCTGTAGCCGCGCCAACTGCTGCTCATAGCTTGCTCTCCTGCTGGGACTGGCTAGCCGCCTGGCTGCTTCCGCCATGAGCCTGCCCACATATTCTGCTAAGTCCAGCTGTAGAACACTGCGCAGAACAAAGCCTGCGCAGAGTACTTGCAGCAATGCCAGCAGCGAGTCATCCTCCGAATGGTCCAGCAGCTGGAGCATGGCTGGGGATGGTATGACACGCTTGGCCGCAACGTCTGGGATTGGAAGCAAGTAGGGGATCTGCATAGCAGAGAACCTCTGCTCTTGGCATGTACCATTTACCTCACACATGCCAGCCGGACTGCCAGCAAATTGACATGCACAAATCCAAGGACCTCCCTCGATCTCAGCACCACAGATGGGATGCAGCAAGACCAGTGCAGCGGCACACATGTGACAGAGCAAGGGAAGGCAAAAATTTAGGGTTTTGAGCCTTGTTGCCTTCAGCATAGAGACAGCACTCGCACCTCCAAGGACACTCTCTTCAAAATCTCCTTTACGTGGAAGAACCCAAACGAGCAAATATGGTGGGCCTTCAGCAGCTTGAGCAGTGCCAGGCTGACTACTTCTACCGTCTGTCTTGTTGCACCAGAGCCAGACGCGCGGGAACGTGCCTGCATTTGTGGCTCTGACCATGGTCTTACAGATGGCCCAGCTGGGAGTTTCCAAACCTACTGGCCTAAACAGAGTTTTCAATGTCACAAGCAGCGCTGGCTAGCCTGAAGCCTGGTACGGGAAGCCTGCAAGTAAGCTGGCCGAGCTTACCTCCAGCTCTATAGGGAACGGAAGGGCCGCCGCCACCTCCTCCTGGAGGTGGTAGGTCTCCAGAAACCGCACTGCATCGTACGGCCGCTCACTGGGAGGCAGTGCTTCTATCTTGCGAAGCCTCTCCAGCAGGAACTGTTCACCAGGGGTTTCAAACATGGCTGCACAGAACAGGAAGGCCAGTCACGGCTGCTATATGCACGGTCACCCTTGCAAAGTGAATATCAGTTCCCACAAGCTCACAGTGTACAACTCTCGGCAGTCCTCAGCTACAAGCACGATATTTGTCAGCTTTTCATTTCACTTACCAGCAAACCCTCCCCTGCCACGGCTGTCAGGAGGATCTGGAAAATGGTGTCACAGGAGGAAGGGAGGTAGAATCGCTGCATTTATGGCCTGAGGGCCGTTCATGGAAGGTGCACTGTCCCGCCGTGCTGTGCTATGCGGTGATGCATGAGACACAACAATGCAGATCATTAGAAAGATGAAGGCTTGTTACACGCATGGTTACCAAAGGTGGGGTCCAACTTCTTCATAAATCTCATTGATTGTGACATCTGGCGGTTGTTATGGCAGGACAATGTTGTAGTAATAGGTGGTTGGGCGGCAGCAGCTGGTGCACCACATGGGTGGTAGAATTGGGGTCATGACCTTAACCTAGGACATACTTACACAGTGCAATGCCTTATTTACTCATTGTGTTCCAACTGGCGCTGCTGGATCACTTCACACATGGTTTGAGCAGCTCTGCAACTGAAGATCCTCCGCAGATACTGTAGTACATGACAAGGCCCAGACCGACACTATAACGCAGCGCGTGGTTGCCAAGCTTGCCTTAAGGTGGTAACAAGCCCACATGAGCAGTTGCATGAACAAGAGAGAGCATCACCCCAGGTCTATATGTGGTGGAAAATGGACATGTCATCCTGGCTCTGGACATCACAAAGTAGATCTGAGACCGCACTTGGCACAAAGAACAGTTGAAGTGTGGTAGGAACAGGACAACATACTGGGCCATCAACAAGTAAAAAAATACTACAACAGTGAGATGGCAGCTCGTGACAGTGCTAAATGTGGTAGTGGGGCCCCATCCTGCCCTTTGGTGGCCATGATCAGCGCAGCTAGCGCAAATTCATTTGCCCACCGCTGCAGCTACCCTGCCCTGCTGTGCCGCCTTGCAGGCCGGCTTGTGCTGCCGCCAGTGCGCCCGCTGGCACTCCACGCTGCACAGGAAAGATTCTCGAGGTGAGGGACAGCTATGACATGGGTTCACCAACTCTGTCAGGCCGCTGTGCCACTGGCAGTGGGCACAGAAACAACTAATCGACCTATGCACCTTTTGCCAGCCAGCCTGCTGACGGACCTGCCCGTGAGCTGAAGCAGTCAGACACAGTCCCATCTGACAGCCCATTGTTCAACCTGTTGGCAGTCGTTTAACCCTCTATATCCTAGGCTATGCAACCCAAACAAACCACCGCAGCTGGAGGAACACAGTGCAGCGCACGCTGCAGGGGAAGCTGCTTACACCACGGAAGGCTCGACCTAACAGGCCACCCACCCAACCCAAAAATTTCCCCTCCCCCGGCGTTACCTGCAGTAAGCGGCTGCCTTGCACCCGCTGCAGAGCCTCAAATAAACTCCTGTCTTGCTGCAGTTTGTGCAGCGTTGCTCCAACATAGCATCGGTCTGGGCAAAGAAGTCGGTTGGACTCAGGAGTGGAGCTGCCTTCTTCCCAGTTAAGGGGGCGCAGATTGCCTCAGCCTGCAGGCAATCAAAGTCGGTGCAGAAACAGACCTTGGCTCCAACCAAGAAAAGACATAGGCACGCTGTTTGACTATGGACAACGGCACGTTTCGGCGTGTTGCAATTGTGGCAATAGCACAACGGGTGCGCCACTGGTGCTAGGCCACAGGTGGGCATGCTTGACAGTGCGGTACTAGCGCCCCACTACATGTCCTTGTCGCACCAGATGCCCTTGTCAGCCCAGGTGGGTGTATGTGCGCTTGTCACACCAGCCATCCTTGCCGGCAGGCACATCCGCCCTCCAAAGGGGCCCAGCTGCTGAGCCTGGGTATCCCATTAAGGCATAAGCAAGCGCACCACTGCTCCACTTCCCTCAAATATGCCATGTAAGTCAGCACAGGCCGTCAAGCTGCACCTGCTTGTACTGTAGCTTCATGGCTTCCATGGTTCCTGTGGAAGTCAGGTTGCGCATGCGGCTTATTGACGCCCGCGCGACCTTCAAGAGCCGCTGCGCCTCGCCAGCAGCTGCTGCTCGCAAGGCCTCACGCCTTCGCGGGTTGGCACAGGAGCTCTCCTCCACCTCAAACTTGTTGGCCATTACTGAGGCAGCCGACTCTGCTGACAGGGCTATCTCACAATCACTGCCAAGAGCAGTGGCGGCCTCCAGCGCACGGTTAGCCCAGGTGGCTCTCTCTTGGAAGTTCCCAAAGCTGGTGTCGTTGAAGAGGCGTTGGTAGACCTGAGCCAGTTCTGGAGCCACCGCCATCATGCGGCTTGCTACCCGCTTGCAAGCTGCCTGAACCTCTGCGTACTCCTGCATGATCATGACCTTGTTGCACCAGGTGTAAGCCTACCCACCGTTACCGGCTATTTCTGCATGCTACGCTCTTCCCCGCAATAAACATGTAGATATGAGAGCTGCCCACGTGCTTTTTTCAAAGCACGTGGGTGAGCACGGCACCTGGACAGTAGATTACAGGCGAGTTACCACTCGCACCTTGTCGTGACCGCCTGCCAGTGCACGGATTTTGAGCGCCTCCATGATGTCGTACTGAGTCAACAGTGCCAGGTACTGCAGCGCCCTGACGCTTAGCAGTGGCTGCTGGCTGCTTGGCTGCAGCTGGGCCAGCTGCCGCTCACACGCCGCGGCAACCCTGGGGCTGGCAAGCTGCTTAGCTGCCTTCCCCAGGAGCCTTATAATGCGCCATGATAGCTCGATAGGCCCCTTATGGTACCTGCGCATGACGCAGCCATAGCCCAGCACGCGCAGCAGCGTCACCAGCGAGTCATCACCCAGGTGATCGAGCACGGCTGGGTCTGGGCTCGAAACACGGTTCGCAAACCAAAAGTATGGTAGGTAGGGATGTATCTGCATGGCAGGAGACACACGGCATTGCTTGCTGTGCTAGACAAGTGAGTTTACTCGTGTGTCACCTTAGGGGCGCTCCAAAAGCTCAACTGCACCAAAACTGTCGTTAACTAGTGGTTATGCAACGTCATGCGGGCGCAAATAACAGCATGGATTCTACAAGTACCGCATGGCATGTCCCTGTACTGCGGTTGTGAGCTTATGCATAGCCCCAGGTGCATAGCCCCAATGCACAGGATCACCTGGGCAGACACCCGTGCATAGCTTCCCTTGACTTCAATGACGCCAATTTTTGCGATGTGGTGGGCCTTCAGAAACTTGAGGGTGGCCAGGCTGGCTACGTCAGGCTCCACCGTTGGCGGCAACGGTGCCCCCTGCATGTATAAAATCCCAAAGTAGCAGAAAACCTGCTACGCTGCATATAAAGTCGCACTTGTGGCACATATGGATATATGTGCCACAAGCACAAACCTGCATACATGCGGGTGTCAACGGACATGCTTGGATACCTCTTTTTTCAGGGCCATCGGCAAAGCTTCAGCTATCTCCTCTTGCAGGCGGTAACTTTCCATGAGACTAACTGCGTCATAGGGCCGGTTACAGGGGGGTAGAGCCTCTATCTTCCGGACCCTCTCCAGCAGAAATTGTTCACCAGGGCAGCTTTCCATCTCTGCAGCCATGCCAGAAGGCTGCTTTCAGCTTGACCTAAGCCTGCCAGGGGTTAAAATGTTCGAGACATTCAAAGACTGCCAAGAGGAGCAAGCCGACATGAATTGCATTCCACCCAGTATTATCTTATTCCTTTGACTTGCAACCCACACACCTGAGGGATGGTGACCAAATCCCACAGGTTCCAAGTGAGTATGGCGTCTATCCAGGTGCACGCCAGGGGCAGCGTGGCTATAACAGTTAAGAGCAAGCTAGCTAGCCACCTACCCTACTGTGAGCCTACTACAGGTTTATTGGTAGATTGACAATAAGCGCACCTGCGTTTGGAGACGATCACCGGCCCCTAGGGGCGCAGAAGTTCTGTAGAAGGTGGCTGCTCACCCATGCCGTGCCATGCTGTGTGACGTGTCACACATGGTTCCTGTTCAGGAACAGCTAGATGCGCATACGCGCCTTCATACAAAGCGTTTGAGATCTTTTGAACAGATATCATATTCATGCAGTGCATTGCCCTGGCAACTTGCAAGCCAATTGGCATTGACTGGCCAGCTAGCTGATCCTGCTGTAAACTGCTTTGTGTCTGTGGAATGCCCAGAAACCTGCATGAGGTCAGGACTGAAGGTAGGGAGCACATTCACATTCTGCGCCCGTCTGGTCGAGTCTATCAGGGTAGGACAGCGCACAGCAGGCTGATTTGTTTAAAGCAGCAGCACTGCACTGTCCTCCTAGGAGCAAAGCAGGCTGCACAGTTGCATACTCACAAGGAATCACATGACATAAGGATTGACATGATGACAGGACATGTTGAGGAGGTCGACTGCAGGCATCACCGGCAGAAGTGGCGAAACACAAGAGACCCACAGCACGCAATGGGGCATGCATGGCATGGACGCATCAGCAAGCTCGTGGCAGGTCGCGTTTGGCCAACAGACAGCAGCTGCAGACTCCAGCTGGTGATTGGTTGTAGACTCAGTGAGGCTACTTGCCCTCCCCTCCGGCTGCCCTGCTCTGCCTTGCTGCCAAGCAGGCCGGCTTGTGCTGCCGCCAGTGCATCCTCTGGCACTCCACACTGCAATGCAGGACGGGTTAGGGACCATTTTTGATGGACTTGATGCCTACAAACTCAGGTAGCAGCTATTTATATAAGCGACTGGCATGAGCTTCACATGGAGTCATTTCCAGGCGGGCAAACCCGCTCGCCTGCTTCACTCTACCAGTCAGGACCCAAAGTTAGACACCACAGAGCTGGTATTCAATTCCTCTCCTTGCAGATTGGCCGTCAAGTACACAAGTGATGCGCCCAGGCAAAACACCATGCATGCGTCGCATCAAGCCCTGGCAGTGAGCATGCAGCGAGGGTTGTAGGCTCACACAGCTGAAACAATGCGCCATATACTAGAACCACATATATGTGTGGTTCTAGTCATGTGTTACTCATTGTTCGGTCTCACCTGCAGTAACCGGCTGCCTTGCACCCGCTGCACAGCTTGAGGCTGAGGGACGCCTGGTGGCAGCTGCTGCAGTGCTGCTGGAGGATATCAGCAGTATCTACTTGGTAAGCTACCCTGCTGGAGCCATCAGCCTTACGGGTCTGTCCTGTGAGCGGAGAACAAAACATCTCGGCCTGCAGGGCGCCATGTCAAAGCAACAGCTGAGATGGCTTTGAGGAGCTGCGAGGCCAACAAGCTCCCAACCAAGCCTAAGTCACGCTCACAATATCCTTGTGTTGGTGTCACCCGCAACACCCATATTATTTCTGTCAGCACCGAAATAATGGTACCTGATGCCTCAAAACCCGCCGTGTGCCATGAGCGATCAGCTCAAAATAAACTGCCGGTCCTGAGCCACATGCCTGGCATGCTCATATACACACGCATGGAACGGAGCTCTTACATGCTTCAGCTGCATCTTCAGGGCCTGGATGGATCCTGTTGGGAGCAGGTTGTGGATGCGGCGGAAGCAAGCATGGGCAAGCTTGAGCAGACGCTGCACTTCAGTGGCGGCTGCCTTTGGTTGCTGCTGCACAGACTTCTTGTGACGGCCAGCACCCGCCACAGAATAGGCGGCTTTCGCCATGGCAGCACCCATTGCGGTGATGATGGCCTGCCAATCGCTCCCACACGCCGTGGCAGCTTCTAGGCCGCGCCTGGCCCACACTTCTTTGTCTTGGTTGCTGCTGCTCTCCACAATGAGCTGCATGTAGGCTAGAGGGTTTTCAGGAGAAAGAGCCATCATGTCATGCGAAACCCTTCTTCGGGCTGCCTGAGCCTGTGTAGTTACCTGCAGGAAGTGCATTCAAACCATTACATGCATGATGCCCAAGACAGGCAGTTACAGGAATTCCACCCTCTGGGCCAGACAACTGCAGCACTTCTGCAGGATCCTGCTAAAGCATGCCTACCTTACATAAGGAGTTCACACTTGTTGTCCTAGACTAGGGCCGTGGCTAATGCACCCATTGCCCCTACTGTACCTTGCCAGAGGAAGCTGCTTCTGCCCAGCTCTCCAAGGCTTGATACTGGAAAATCAGAGCCAGGTATTGCAGTTCCTTGATACTCATGAGCGGCTGCTGGCTGCCCGGCAGTAGCTGCGCCAACTGCTGCTCAAAGCTTGCTGCGCTGTTGGGGCTGGCTAGCCGCCTGGCTGCTTCTGCCATGAGCCTGCTCACATAGTCCGCTAAGTCCAGCTGTGGAATCTTGCGCAGAACAAAGCCCGCACAGAGCACTTCCAACAACGCCAGCAGCGAGTCATCCTCCCAATGGTCCAGCAGCTGGAGCATGCCTGGGGATGGTCTCACACACATGGCCGCAATGTCGGGAATTGGAAGCAAGTGGGTGATCTGCACAGCAGGGAACTTCTTGCCTACATGTACTGGATTGTGGTGCACCACGGCATCAACCCACACATGCGTTGATAACAGAAAGGTAGCCCACATCCTTCCAACCCTTACTCTGCTCGCTAAATGGCTGCAGCACTCGCACCTCCATGGTCACTCTGTTCTGGCTGTCCTTAATGTGGATGAACCCGAATGAGCAAGTGTGGTGGGCCTTCAGCAACTTGAGCATTGCCAGGCTGACTACTTCTGGCGTCAGCTCCGGCGTGTGGGCACGTGCCTGCATTTGCAGATATGGCGTGGTATCACAGATGGCCCAGCGTGATCACGGCTAGACGGCTAGAAGCCTGACGGATAGAAGCCTGACAGCTAGAAGCATGACGGCTAGAAGCCTGCCAGCCTCTCCACACACAGATTCCATTTGAGTGAGCAGCAAGGAGCCCGGTACGGCAACCATTGAAGCATGCTGGCCGAGCTTACCGCCACCTCCGCTGGGAATGGCAGGGCCGCCGCCACCTCCTCCTGGAGGCGGTAGCTCTCCAGGAAGCGCGCTGCGTCGTACGGCCGCTCACTGGGTGGCAGTGCTTCTATCTTGCGGAGCCTCTCCAGCAGGAACTGCTCACCATTGAGTCCCTGGCCAGGTAGCGCAAACATGGCTGCAACTGGACAGCAGAGTCAGCACGGCTGTTTCAAGCACGGTTTACTTTACCAAGGTGAATACATCATTTCCCACAAGCTGTACAGCGCAAAACTCTCGGCAGTCCTCAGCCAGGTCCTCAGCTGGGAGCCAAACATTTGTCAGCTTTTCATATCACTTACCAGCAAACCCGCTCCTGCAACGGATGTCAGGAGTATCTGAAGAATGGTTTCCAGGAGGAAATGAGGTAGGATCGCTACATTTATGGCCTGGGGCCCGTTCTTGAAGGTGCCTGTCCCGCGGTGCTGTGCTATGCGGTGATGCATGAGACACCACAATGCAAATCATTAGAAAGGCTTGCTAAAAGCATGGTTACCAACGTTGGGTTTCATCTTCTACTTTAAGTTTATTGACAGCGAAATCTGGCACTTGTCATAGCAGGACATGTGGTGGTTAGGCGGACGAGAGCTGGTGCCTTCGGAGTGCAGCACATGGGTGGTAGATGTAGGGTATGACCTCAAACAAGCCTTACTCACACAATTCAAGGCCTACTTACTCATTGTGTTTCAACTGGCGCTGCTGAATCACTTCACACAGCTGTTCAAGTAGCTTTGCAACAGCAAATCCTCCACAGATATATGACAAGGCCCAGACTGACACTACAACGCAGCGTGTGGTTGCCAAGGTGGTAAGAAGCAGCGGAGGTCCCGCATTTAAACATTTGATTGCAGCTGCTACTAGCAATCCTGGCCCGCCTCCGCAGGTGCTTTGCTCTGCCGGGCCGCTATGCAGGCCGGCTTGTGCTGTCGCCAGTGCGCACGCTGGCACTCCACACTGCAATGAGACAGTGTAAAGGGCCCGAGTCCGGGTATTCACGCCAGGAAGCTGGGACCCGGGATGTGGGAGAGCTACATGAGGTCATCCCTTGGTCCATGACCACCTGGTGCAAGGCTTGCCAGCCCTTGCAACTTCCATAAACTTTCACACATTGCTAACATCGTCTACTGGATTTTCCAATATGAACATGATAATGCATGTACAGTCTGGACGGCTGCAGCCCTTCTGACACGCAAGCCTGCCATATCGCCTGCCAAGTCGTCTAGGTTAGGCACTTTTCACGACAGGACAAAGCCAAATTGCACACTTTTGTATGGCATTTGTTCGATTGCCGCCGTCCCTTAGCCCCTATGTACACATGCCTGGTGCCATGAGCTTACCTGCAGTAGCCCACTGCCTTGCATCCACTGCACAGCTTCAAACTGACAGACCTCTCCCCACAGGTGTTGCAGCACTGCTTGTAGGCGTTGGCCCATCGGGCGCTCAGCTCATGCAGGCTGCAAGGCTCTTTTGTGCTTTGCCCAGTCAGGGGAGCACAGCATGCTTCTGCCTGTACAGTGCCCATCCAATGCTGCTGGTGTTAGCGGGCCGACGGGCATTGCTGCTGGACAATTCGGCAATAATGTAGACTTTGTGACACTAAAGCCACAAGCCTAATACTGCAAACCACATATCAAGTAAGCGGTGGTTGTGTTGGCACAGGGCGGCCAGAATGTAGGCAACTTACAGCTTGGAGCGCAACCTTGCCCCACCGGGCCAGTGCCAGGTCAGTGGAGTCATTTCCGGTTTGATAAAGCAAAGCTATGCATAGGGGACTGAAGCAAAGCTCTCGACAAACCTGTTGCAGTTGCAGCTTCGCAGTGGCGGCAAAGCCTGTAGGCAGCAGGCTGTGTATGCGGCGCAGGGAAGCCCGAGCAAGGCTTAGAAGTTGCTGCACCTCGCCCGCAGTAGCTGCCCTGGTGGGGCATTGCTGGCCGGGTTTGCTGCCAGAAGCGGCACCCACACTCTGAAAGCTGCCGGCTGTCAGCATGGCCGCTTGGCTGGCTATGCCTACGGTGTGCCAGTCACTGCCGCGGGCAATGCTAGCCTCCAGTGCGCGCTTCAGCCACCTGGACTTTTCGTTCGCTTCATACTCATGAAGAGTGAGGTGCAAATACACGCGCGGCTCGTCAGGCAGAACTACCAGCATGCGCTCAGAAATGCCTTGCAGTGCTGCCTGCACCATTGCTACTTCCTGCAGGGCAGCAGAGGCACCCAAACTGTCACGATGGTGAATTCAATCTCCTTGCAGTGCAGGATCTTGAGCCAGGTGGAGTCTAATCTTACAGCTTTCCGCTACCCTTGCAGGTCAGTCACAATCGTGTCACATCTAGCCTCTATTCATGCGGGTCAGTCACAACCATGCCACACCTCGACATGAGTCGACACTTGGCTGGTCCAGCCAGGTGCAGCATCATTGGACAGGATAAGCGTAGACTCAAGTCGGCTGGATATGCCTCTTGTGCCATACTTGCCGAACTACAGTCAAGCATGCACTGCTGTTGCAGACCTTCACACACCTTGTGGTCGCCGGCTTTTTGTGCTGCCTCCGAGAGTAAAGAGACTGCATCATACTGAAACATGAGGGCCATATAAGCCAGCTGATTCAAGGTCATCAGTGCCTGCTGGCCGCCTGTCTGCAGGCCCACCAGCTGCTCTGCGTAAACTGCTGCCGAGTTGGGGCCCGTTAGCCGCTTGGCTGCCTTAGCTAGAAGCCGGCTGACACAGGCAGCAAGCTTCGGGTGTGCAGTGGTGCGCAGGACCCATCCCACGCAAATCACCCGCAGCAAGGTCAGCAGCGAGTCATCTGCCCAGTGGTCCAGCAGCTGCTGCATAGCTGGAGCTGGCCCATGAAAGTGGGTGGTGCAAATAGGCATTGGAAGATAGGGGAGGACCTGCACAGCACGGAGTAGCTCTGCATGCTGTTGTAGGTTGCTGCAGGGCGTACACACACACACACACCGCCACCAATTGCGTGCCACAATGGCACCGTAGATGCATGCTATACCAAGCAGAGTTTCGTATTCCAGCAACCCTGGGTTTAAACCCAAATTTGCTCAGTGATGGCTTCAGTGGGCAAGTGAATGCTCTAAGCCGCTAAGCAGACATGTATGGCTTGTGCAGGATGTACTGCCTGTGGTTTCTGGAAAGCCAGCTTCCCGAGTTTCACCTGCAGCGTTAACCTGGCATAGCTTTTCTTCAAATGGGTGAACCCAAAGTCTGCGACATAATACGCCTTCAGCATCTTCAACAATGCCAGACTGGCTTCCCAAGGCTCAGGCCCTGGTGTTCCTACTGACTCCTGCACTTGCAGCCAAGAGTGGCATGTGACTAAACAGGCTTCTGCATGCACTGCTTTAGCAATCCACCTAATCCTTACCGAAGGCACGATATACATAGTGAATGGTATGTTCTGAAAGACTAGCAGGGCAGGCCTCTCTTATACCTTGGTTGGCAGTGGTAGGGCCTCTGCTACCTCCACCTGAAGGCGGTAGCTTTCCAGGAAGCATGCTGCGTCGTACGGCCGCTCACTGGGAGGCAGCCCTTCTATCTTGCGGAGCCTCTCCAGCAGGAACTGCTCGCCAGGGGCTTGGGCCATGGCTGCAGCCACACAAACACGATATCGTGCCATGAGGCTGAAGGACAAAGGAAGCTGAAGTGCTGGCGTGACGAAGCAAGCGTTGTTCCCATGGGCCCATTGGCCATCAAGGGCATGGTACCCTATAAGAGCAGAAGCTGACACACAAAATTGAAACCACACCTGCAGGGGGTGTGCTGTCTGCCGCTTGGGCTGCACGCGGTTGCTGTCCTGCACTGCCAGTTCACTGCAATGATGGAGGAACGGCGGCTAGCTTATACAAGACATGTGCAGAGCATGGGAAGGCCTAATGGTTGTGAGGCCTGCAACTCTTGGCGTGAATTGCAAGGGGTGCAAACACACCCATGCTGTGCTGTGCGGCCGCGGTAAGGCCATGTGGCGAGCTTGATTGAAAGGCAATCTGCCATGCATGCGGCAATCAGCAGCATCTTGCCGAGCTGGTGGGTCTGGGCGTCAATTGTGCTGATTCGTTTCTGATCAGTTGTCAGGAAAACAGCAGGCAGGGACAAAGGTCATGTCGACTTTTATGCTGCCCAGCACCACACGCTGCAAAGGTGTGTCCGTGACTTGGCTTCCGAAGCTCAGGGACGCCTGCATTTCTCCATAGACTCCACAAGCCCTTACAGGATGTCATAATGGTAATCATATGTGCGTCAAGAGGTTTCAAGCAGATTAGCAGGAGGAGTGACAAGCAGCAGCACCGAGCACGGAACCCTTGACAAGAAGCACAACAGCAGATTGCACGTCGTAAGTGACGTACTTCCCCAGCATGGAACAAACAGCCAACAATGCCAAGCCCAACAGGGACACACATCAGACAATGGCGGCAGCTGTGCAAGGCCCACGGTTTGACTAATCGACGGACACCAAGACACTGCAAAGTAGTGCTGTCAGTACTGTAAAGCCACCGTTACAGGGACCCACCAGCGGGAGCCTCTGGCAGCAAGTCACTGAATAGCGAGGCTTCACTTGGCAGCCCATAGTGGTCCCTATCCCTATTTGGCGAGCCCCCATCAGTGGAAGCCCCTGCGCCATCTGGGAGCAATAGCTGGCCCTCCTGCTGCTCACCCACGGGCCCAGCCATAGGACCAGAAACACCTTGACCGTGGGTCGTGCCCCCAGGTGGCACAGCAGGCAAAGCAGCGGCCGCAGCCTCGTAGTCGACGCTGCCGCTGCCGCCAGTTGTGGCGCCGGTGGGAGCAGGGCGGCCAAGGCCGGATGATGGCTCCATCGAGAGCGGTGCTGATGCCGCTGGGTGGAATACAGGCGCTGCCACGTTGCGGCCGGGGCTTGGGGCATAAAGAGAACCCATGCCGGCACCGCCGGTCAGGCGGGGAGGAGAGAGCGGGCCTAGGGAGCTGCCGGGGCCTGGGAAGGAGGCACGCCCTAGCTGCGGGCCGGCCGCTGGCGGCAGGGGAAGGGGGCCTAAAGTGCTGGCCAGAGAGCCCGAGGTCTGCATGGCCCTCACATCGGGGGTAGGGGAGCGGCTGGATGGCGCCGAGTTGAAGGCCAAAGAGCCAGGGGCGCCGAAGGCAAAGCTGGAAACTGCGCCGACAGACACAGCAACCCCAAGGCTCTCAGTGGGAGGGCCGACCCCGCTCATGGGCATTGACAGACCTCCTCCGCTAGAGAGCTGCAATGGCGCAGCAGCGGCGCCGCTGGTGGTGTTTATGCCGGCAGGGCCTCCCAGCAGGGACTGGAGTCCGAGCCGGCTGGCCTGGAAAGCTGACAGCGCTGCAGCAGTGTTCTCTGGGCCCAGGGCAGGAGGCCCCAGTATGCGCGGTGAAAGGGAACCCAGGCCCAGCTGCTGCTGTGCCTGTTGCGCTGGGCCCAGCGTAGCGGTGGTGTGGAGGTACCGGCACTTGTGGCCCTCCCTGCAGAACCCTTGCAGGAAGTACTTGCAGACCCGCCCTTGCTGCTGCTGTGCCTGCTGGGCTGCAGCCACAGCAGCCAGCTGGTTCTGCTGCACCTGGACCTTGGCTGCATCTATTGCCGCAAGCAGCTGCTGCTGCCGCTGCTGCTGCTGTGGCGACATGCCAGCTGCACCGCCCACGCTTACGCCAGTGGGTGCCCTTGGGGGCGACAGTGCGCTTGCCAGCAAGCTGCCCGATGCAATGTCTAGCCCAGCCAGCGACAGGCCGCGGCCGCTGGTGTTGGCCCCAGCGCCCCAGCCCTCGCCTCCAGTGCTGCTCTGCGCGCTCTGCCAGATGCTGGATGAAGAGGTGTCGGCTCGGTTGAGCCCCAGCAAAGCAAGGTCATCCCGAGCCATGCCTAGGGGTGCAAAGTGCGGGCCAAGCATGGCACTGCTGCTGCTGGCACCAGGCCCCGTCCCGGCCTCTGAGCCGCTAGGCCCCCACAGGCTGCTGCCGCTGCCTGCGCCACCCAAGCCCAGGTTGCTCCCAGCAGCCGCACCCAGCCCCCTGTTGCCGCCTTGGGCCAGTGCTGGCAGCCCCAGGCCAGACGAGCACTGGGGAAGGGCTGCTGCTGCATTCTCCAAGGCCGAGATAGCGCTGGCACCACTGGATGTGGGGGGCCCAGCACCGCCCTCGGCAAGCCAGCTGGCGCCGCCAAGATCCGAGAATCGGATCCTGTTGGGTGCTCCTAGCCGTGCTGGAGACCAGTCAGGGGACAGCAGACTTGCGCCCAAGCTTTGCTCCGAGCCTGCACATCACGAGGTGCAAGGGACGAAAGTTTTCAGGTTTTGTATTGACACTTTGCAAGAGTTCACAAGCCCTCCCCAATTGGGCACATGAAATACAGTCAAGCAAGAAACATAGCACCAGACACACATCAAACAGTCACAGACTCAGTCAAGCACTACGTCAGTGACTTCTCAGATTGCCTGTGAACGAAACAAGCCCCACCACCCACCACCTGACACGCACATCGATGGCACGAGGCGGCGCTGAACAGGCGACCCACCTGTCAGCGATGACGCCAGGCCTGCTGGGACCCCATGCTCCCCGCTTTGCCACCTGGACGTCCCCAGCGGCCCTGACATGGCCTCCCCCGCCTGCTGTGCTGTGCCTGAGGTGCTACCAGCCCCAGGCCCCCCTTCCCACCCTCCCTCCCCAGTAGTGGAGGTGCTGGTGGGACTCAATAGGGAGGACTGGGAGGAGTGGGGTGGGTGGTTCCCCAGGAGCCCACCACCCAGAGGTCCCAGGGTGCCGACGCCTGAAGGAAAGCGGCAAAAATGCAAAGCGAGGTTTGCAGGGTGAGCAGGGCGAAAGAGTAAACCAACCAATTAGGTACCGAGCGACCTTCATGAGGGAGGAACCGGCTGCGAGTGTTGCTGCAGGGAGGGCGTCTACCCGTAGGCTACAGGAAACCAAGGCCCGCGGCATCGTAGGACCTGCAAACGCCTCTGACCCGGCCTGGGGCGCAACCATGGCTTGCAGAGGGGGGCAAAGAGCGCCTCGTGCACAGCGTGGTGCCCACCTGGCTCCGCCTCGCCGGGGTGGTCATTCAGTAAGTCCAGCAGGCCGGTCCTGACTGACAGCATCTCCAGGCTGTCGGCCCTGGCGTGCTGTGCCCGCTGTGCTGCGTCCAGCATGGCCGCAGCGCGCGGCGGCAGCGGGCTGGGAGGGTGTTGCGGCTGCGCCAGGGCGCCGCCATGGGGGCTGGTCAGGCCTGCGACTGAACCTTGAAGGCTTGCGTCGCTGGCTCCTTCGCCCGCAAAAACCTGCAGCACAACGCGAGGGACTGGCTGAGCATGGCGTGTTCAGGAAGCAGCAGGGAATGAAGCGCAACTCACAGTCGCCCTAAAACTCCACTCAACACGTCCCGCTTTTCTTACTGCCGTGCTCAGCCTAAGGGTGATGGGAAGAACCACCGGGAAGCACAAGTCAAGCAGCAGGCCCACCATGCGAGGAGAAATATCAGCAGACTGACCGACAGCCGCCCCTCCTGCAATTACGCACCTTTACGTGCATGCAACAGCCGCCGGCAAGCAACCCCACAACACCACGGCCCACCCAAAGCACGGAACAAGTGCAAATGTACAGCCTCCACCGCCCACCTTGTGTGGCGACGCCAGCGCATGTCCCTGCGCCTGCTGCTGCTGCTGCGCCCGCCGCTGCCGCTGCAGCGCGGCAAAATGCTCCCTGGCGGCCCGCTCCCGCCCCTCCCGCTCCCTCTCCCGCTCCACCCTCGCCTGCCGCTCCCTCTCGCGCCGCTCCGCCCTGGCCGCCTCCTGTGCCGCGCGACGCTCCGCACGCTCCGCCTTGGCCCTGCACAGCACGCAGCGCTGCCTCTTTCACAAAGTGGCGAGCATCGCGGGGGCAGCCTCTGACTTTTCATGTCACCTTATCCTGCGCAAACAGCTCCCCCAGCCGACCTCTGCTTGAAACGCAGCATAGCTCCGACCACACTGGCAGGCCCAGGCGGACCAGGGCCTCGTTCCGCGCCTCCTGTCATTGTCCAAGACCACGCTGGCTGGCTGTGACAAGACTCACTTCTCGGCTCGCTCACGGTCCGCCTTCTCCCGCTCAGCTTTGAGCTGCGCCTGCGCCTCCCGCCGCGCCTGCGCCTCCTCGGCCCGCTCCCGCTCAATGCGTGCCTGCAAACAAATAACAGTGCGAACGGCGGTGACAGGTGAGACAAGGCGGCTGGGGGCACAACTTGGGTCCTGCGGCGACCGTCGAAGACCAAATTACGGCTTGAAACTTGGCTAACAGCTGTCCTTATGGTGCGCGAGCAAAACTAGTGCAACAGAGCATGTGTGCAGGTTTTAGGTGCATCAAAGACCAGGGAGCCTACAGGCCTTCGGGACCCTCACCCGGGCATCACCCCGGAGCAGCAGTATCCAGGCCAGCCGCTCAGCTTTCAGGGGTTCAGAAGGGTCCATGCACACAACCTCCCCACGCACCTGCTCCGCCTCCTCGCGAGCCAGCTGCCGCTTGGCCCGCCTCACCATCCGCAGCACTGCCGCCAGGTCATCCTCCCCCTCCGCCCCCTCCCCTTCATCACTGCTGGAGACCAGCGCGGGCTCCTCGCCTGCTTGCAAGGCAGCCTCCCCCTCGCCCGGCGGCTCCCCCGGCTGCTCGCTGGGCTCCTCCGCTACATCGCTGGCTGCCTCAGAGGGCTCCAAGGGCTGGCAGAGAGCCTCAGCAGACTGTGTCCCTGGGGTGCTAGCATGGATAGCTGGCTGGGATGCACCATTGCCATCCACAGAAGGCACTGCTGTAGAGAGGCTTCTGGCTGAGAGGTCTGCTCGGCTCTCCTGGGGCGCCCCAAAGCCTCGGGAGCTATTGTCCTCAACTGCGACGCCCGCGGCCGTCGGGCCCACCCCCGCAGGTCCCGCTACATCAGCGGTAAGGGCATCGGTGCCGCTAGCTGCTGCTGCACCCCTGCTGGCAACACCAGCTGAGGCCGCGGTCCCTGCAGCAGCGCTGGTTGCACATTGACCGCCCGCTTTCCGCGGGCTAGTTGCCGCAGAGGCACCCGCCGACAGGCATGTCTCCGTGCCGGCCCCGCGCTCACTAGCTGTCAGTGACGCGTCGGTGCCTGTCCTGCTCAGCACCCAAGCCCCTTCGCTGGCGGCAGCCGAGGCCCCGGTGTCTGCTCGGCTCAGTCCCCGGGCGCCGCTGCTTGAGGAAGGTGACAGAGGCTGGCTACTAGAGCTGTCTGCCAGCCGCTCTATGCTGCGTGTCTTTGCCTTGCCGCCACCGGCAACAGCAGCAGGGAGGGCATGCGCCGCCCCGGGTGGTTCAGCTCCGGGCGCCGCCCCAGAGGCAGCTGTGTCTTCCTCCCACGCATCCCCCACCTCCTGGCTAAAGGACTGGGAGGCAGCGGAGGAGGAGTGAGCCAGCCGGGCTCCCCGGGGCGTGTCTGAGCTGGCTGCGACCTCCAGACGTGAGTGCGGGTAGGAGGCGGTGCCAGCGCCTGCCGCGCTTTGGCCATGCTGTGCATGCTGTGGCGGCTCGCCGTCCATGGACAGCACCGCCTCGGCTTTGTCCAGCACCGCCTGCAAGGGAAGGAGACCCAGGGAGCGGGCATCGATCAAATCCTACCCCGCGCAGCTGGGAGCTTGGCGGCTCCGGATGCTCTACTGCAGCAGTTACACCTTGGGTCTCACACGGGAGCCTTGCTCCATGGCAGTGCTGCTGCAGCCATGGCAGGCACCTCCCCGCCACGAGGCCCTACCGTCCAGCAGAACGCGCACCTTGAGGGCGGAAAACCGCTGCGTCACGCTCTTGTCCGCCTTGTTGCGCTCGGCCTTGAGCACCGCATCCAGCTCGCCCTTAACTTCCCGAAGCAGCAGCTGGTGCATGGTTGCGCGGGCGGACGCTACCAGGCCAGGGGGTGCCCCTCCACTTTCGGCACCCTCTATTTTTGCCTGCAGACAGTGCTGGGTGACTGCTTGGTCAGCTCAAGCTATAGCTCCTTGCGTAGGAACCGCTTGGATAACGCGTGGGTATCTCTAGCCATCTGACCCATGCGGCGATGGCTAGTTTAGGCATTGCCTTTGCACAGCTTTGCACCATGCCCCTGCTAGGAAGGTGCGAAGGTTCAGGATCAGCTACATGGCAGCCGTACATCCTGCCACCCGCTGGCAGGAGCACATGCAGGGCCAAGCAATGCAAATCCTGCGTTCCTGGCACATGCCCGACGCCACAGCTGCCATCATCCAGAGTACAGTACTGCGACTGTCGCACCAGTGCATTCCCACAACCTCACGATCAACGCAGTCCCAGCTCCTTGCCGCTTATGGAAGCCCCCGAGCCAAAGCTTCTTGTCGGAAAACACAAACAACACAAGCATGTACCTACCTTCAGCGCCTGGTACTGGAAGGGCCCCTCAAGCGCTGCCTGTACCGCCGCCTCGAGGCCCTGCATAACCTTGAGCAGCCGCCGCGCCTCGCCTACCTTCACGCCGCTTGCCGCAGCCTCCTACGCAAAGCGTGCGCAGCGCGGGGCCGGAGGGAGTCAGCACACATATCACAAGTCACTCTAAAAGGCACAAGGGGAGCAGTGCACCCACCAGAAGCCTGGCAAGGGGCCTTGGCACACGTGCACCATGTCACGCAAACCACCACCAACTGGGCATCACAACCAAAAAGTATCTGAACCATGACATTGGTAAGCCCCGTGGTGCGCTAGGTGTACAGCCTCTGCAAGCCAGCACCACCACATGAGGAAGGGTGCACCCACCACGAGCCTGGCAAGTGGGCTACATACATGTAGCTTAAAGAGTCGTGGGCGCTGAGCACTTGGTAACTCTCCCAGCGCACGCCCCTTCTGCCTCCCGAGCACAGCTCCCCACATGGCCATCTGGACAGGCCGCTTGAACCAGCAGGATGAACAGGGCATGAATAAGTGCTGCCAAGCCAACCTTGATGGCACGCGACAGCTGCTGCGTGCCGGCGCCCTCGCGCAGCGCCTTGGTCAGCTTGGCCTCGCTGGCGGCGGCGGCGCGCCAGCGCTGCACCGCTTCGCGTGCTTTGCCGCAGTCCGCAGACAGCAGCTCGCCGGTCGCCGCGGCATCCTCAACGGCACGCTCCACTGAAGCCACGGAAACAACAACATCTTCATCAGCATAGCAGCAGAATTGTTCGCACTATTCGGGCGACGGACTGACCATTACCACAGGCAAGCACCCGAGGGACATGCCGCGCACGTCCAGCGTCATCCTCTTGGGTACGACACACTGCGCGGTGCCCCTCCAACACAGCCGTACTGAAGGCGAGACAGGTCAGCCAGCGAGCCAGCGCGCCGGCAGGCGGTACCCTAGCACGGCGAGCACGCGGTGCGAGGTGGGCAGCCCAACCTGCATCTACATCCTCCTGCCTGCCGTTCTTCTGCAGGCCGCGCAGTGCCCCCTCTAGGTTAGACCGAGCCCGCGAGGCCGCCTCCAGCCTGCCCCGCAGCTCAGACGCGGCCCTGCAGAGCGGTGAGATGCCCCTGCTAGTCACCTAGGACGAGGCGACGTGAGGGCCCTTCAGGGCCCTTTAAGAGTTCAGAGTTCTCGTGGCAGCTACAGGTATGGGGGTTGGTTGTGAGAGGATCCCAGTGCCGCCCCAGTACAGCTACATGGAGTGTGCGGCAGCCCTCTCTGATATTACAAATAGTCCTTATTCCAAAGACCAGCTTGTTCTCCCAGAGGCTCAGCGGCATCACAATGCCCACCAAGCTTGCCATCACAAACACAGGGCTGTTGACCCTTCCCTCCATCCCGCCTCCTCTCAGAACAAATTTTACTCCCTTTACTACTCCGTGCCTCTCACGCGAGCGTCTAGCCGGCTCAACCCAACACCCTTCACTTAGGAACTACCCCCCACTCCCCACCAAGGCCCGCCCAGTCTCACCTGTACGCCTCGGGGTGCATGCTTTGCGCGCCCAGCTTGCGCGCCGCCAGAATGGCAGCCTCCAGCCTCGGTAAGTCGCCCACGCCCTTGCAGCTGGCCACCGTGCGTGCCAGGCCCTCCGCCGCCCTCTCCAGCTCTAGTTTGCCCCGTGCCACCTGGAGACAGATGGGCAGGCAGGCAGGCAGGCTTGCACACTAGGAAGCTGCGTAGGTTGTGGGGGCAGGGCTGACCACCCAGCTGGTGGCACAAGACGAGGGCCGTGGGGCGTGAGCCGGGTGGAAGTGCCACGCTGCCAGTGCCGGATGCACTTCCCACTCCAACACGGCACCCACCCTGTTCCTAGCCTGCATGGCTAAGGCCCAGCTCAACCCCACGTCAGCCAGCCAGCCAGCCAGGCAGCCAGCCGGGCCCACGACGGGGAATTACACGAGAGCCACGGCCGTCCAGCACAACGCCAGCTGTGCAGGCTACACTGCTTGGGCAACCTCAGTGGCATGCCTCAACACCACCCATCAGTATAACGGGTCCGCACCACTGGGGCTGCAAGCCTACCTGTATGCGAGGGGTGAGCAGCTCGGCGCCCAGCTGGAAGGCGCAGGCGCAGCCGGCGCCCCCTGAGGCCCCAGCCAGGGCCGCCTCCGCCTTGGCCAGAGCAGCCTGCAGGGAGGTTCAGCAGGCATACCACCTGCTCAGGGTCTGCTTCGCCTGGACCTGGTGCCCAACCTGGCACTCAGGTCAGGAACACACCATGTAGTGTAAACAGAGGCGGAAAAGGCTCTGGAAGGCCCAACCATGGGCAGAGCAGTGAGCTACAGCTAAAGTCTAGCTGGAGGAGGGCCATGCGGACTTTGTTTTCACGCCAGCGCTTCGTCACCCTGGCAGCCGCCCATGGACATGTACCACTGCGCACCTGGCCCTGCCTGTGCGCGGCTAAGAGAAGCTAGAGCACGTGTGGCGCTCAGCACACTAACCTCCTCATTACCCGCACTCCATTCCCCGAAGCACCGCTCCGCCTGAGGCCAGTTATCAAGACCACTGCCCCTGCTCGTCTAGGCATTCCCTCGAGGCTCACAACGGTTGAAATCACCTTGATAGCGCCAGAGCCACCCCTGCCCTCCGCCAGCGCTTCGTCCAGCCTGGCAGCTGCCTCCACCGCGGCCCCCTGCCCCGCCAGTTCTTTCAGGACACGCTTTGCCCGCGACACGCCAATGTTGGCCTGCCGTGCCGCCTCCGCCGCTTCCTCCAGTCGCGACAGCCGGCCATTCAACTCGCGCCAGAACGCATCTGCAGGGGACGAGGGCGAGAGGGAGAGTTGCAGTAGCCGGCTAGCTGCTTCGAACATGCATTGGGCGGGCTACGCTACCCCTAGGCGATTTCCTTGGACTGGTATACCTTTCCCGACTCCGACCTCTGGCGCTGACTGGCTCTGCTTAGCCACACACCGGCTCTCACCCGTACCCCAGTCTGATGCGAACATCCGCAAAGCACCTCTCTACAGCACCCGGCCTGACGACTGCGTACAGCTTCCTCAGGTCCGTCTGCACATTCAGGAACACCTCAGGGAACACCCCAGGAACAACCACACCCAACGACAAGGAAGCACACGTGCATCCAGCCCTGTAGGTAGCACAGGCTGCCCCTAACACTCCTTGGTTAGCACCGCCTGCCACCAAATCCACCAAGGAAACCAGCGGGCCACTCACCGGCATCCACCACGGGCGGGCCTCCGCCCGGGGGTCTGCTGAGCAGGCCGTCCGGCGCCGGCGCCGCCACGTCATCGACCACCGCGTCCAACTGCGCCTGCGCCTCGGACCGCCGAATCCACCGCTCCCTCAGGCCCCTGGCTTGCTCCACCTCGGCCTGCCACCAGGCGAAGGGACCAGCAGCAAGTCTATTACCCAAATCATGTGGTTGTCTTCAAGTGAGTTGAGGCACATGAGAGCGGAGGCAGGGATAGAAGCTCTGCCAGACACCTGCGTGTGCTCCCAATGCCTGACCAGGGGGGCCAAGCAAGGACGCCCAACCACCGCCAGACAAAGCAGCAGGCAAAGCATGGACGGCAGGCCGATGGGCGGGACGGTCGGCAAGCATGTGCAGGTCATGCCAAGGGTGCCAAGCTGGTAAGCTATGACACCAGCCCGCCCCGGCGCTACAAAGGCAGGCCCTACCACAACCAAAAAGTACTTGCTGTCAGCAAGGCAGACACACAACTGGCATGCATGGGCACCTGTCCAGCGCTCTCTCTCCTGCCTTCCCTTCTTCGAGCTCCGTCTCACCCCCTCAGCTCGACAAAGGCTTGCGAGCGACTCAGCAACTGAACGCTTGCAGCACTGCCGCGAGCTTGCCAGCAACGCCGGCCGGGAACTGCTCCCTTACCTTTCATAGGTACTACATACTCATATCATAACGCATATATCGGTTGTGCAAGTGCTTGTAGTACCCCCCTACCCACCTGCAAGTTGGGGAAGCTCTCGGCGGCAGCAATCGCGTCGCTGAGCTGCTCGAGCAGGGGCCCGCCGCCGCTGCGCGGCTGCAGCAGCTCCCACAGCCGGTCGCCCGCGCCTATCTCGTCCTGTGAGCATGACAGCTGACGCTTGTCAGCCAACCAGCACGCACCGGGCTAGCGAGGCAGCTGCGAGATAGGGACACCTGTCACTGTCACGTGCCAACTGCCCTCTTGCACGGCACTGGTGCACATTGGATCCCAGGAGGGGGGGGGGATCGCACCTCCACACAGGCTGGGTTGGGTTGGGTATTGGGGGCGCCCCTGGGCAACATGCATGGAAGAGGTAAACCCATGGAAGAGGTAAACCCAAGGGAGGTCGCCACCCTTGGTCCTGTCTCAGACTAGGGTGCGTGGCCGGACACGCCGCTAGCAGGGCACAAGCCGCAGCTGCGGGAGGCATCCCTGGCAGACTGACTGGCACGGCACCGATGTCTGCCACCCTCACCTGCATCTTGCGTGCCACAGCGTCCGCCGTTCGCAGCACGTGGGGCGAGGCAAAGGGCCTGGCTAGAGCCAAGGCCTCAGAGAGCTGTGCCACCACCTCTCGGCTGACTGGGCGATTGAGGGAGGGCGCGCCTGCAGCACCGGTGGTGCAGACAGCCATTCAGAGCACACCTGAAGGTATAGAGGGGCTCGCAAGCTGAGCAGAGATTGGAGGGGTGTGGCCAGGGCCACATGCGTGCAAAGGGAAAGGATAGAAAAGGACAGGAAAATACTGAGGCCACCTCCCACAACAAGCTCCTGCTCAACTGCCTGCACCTTGCAACCACTCACACCCTTCTCATGCATGCCACGAAATGCAGTTCTGCCGCTCGTCTGCACCTCGCACTTTCCGACGCTTTCTGCCATATGCACTGCCCTGCCAGCGGCAACACCTCCGCCAGAGCTAATAATAAAGCCTCAACTGATCCCCTCCCATAGCCTCACCCTCCCAGTCTGTACTGCGCCTGTCTGCAGGTCGTACCGCACCGGTGGCGGCCCTCTGCCACCGGCGGCTGACGGCCTCTCCTTTAACCACCTCACAAACTTCCCAAGGACCGACCTCCCGACGCAGCGCAGCGAAGCTACCTTGCCGACTAGCAGCCCCCTCACCGTCAAGATGCCGTACGCCACACCCACCCGCCGGACTGCACCTCACCTGTCTGCATGTCGTACTGCACTGCCAGTGGCAGCACCTCCGCCAGCGGCTGCCGCGGCCCCACCGGCTCGCCCCTCAGCGCCTCCGCAAGCACTAGGTCTGCCGCCGCGGCGCGGCACCAGCCCTCAAGGCAGTCGGCTTCCAGGCATTCCTCGCCGCCCCAGGCCTCGGTGAGGCCCAGCCGCCGCAGCCGCGCCCACTCCTGCACGCAAGCAGAATGCACGGCGGGCATGGGACGGGCCGGTGTCAAGAGGAGCCCCCCTGGCCAGCAACACACCATGCACCCCAGTCATGGCATGACCTAGCTGGCGCCACGCCCCCTTGCAGGGAGGGGCATAGCAACTCACAGCGCCCAGCCAGCTCAGCGGCTTGAAAACGATAGGCCAGCTAGGTCGTAACGTAACAGACACTGCACAATCCAAGAACAGTCTGCAAGCCGCCCACACAATCCGCATGGCAGGGCGCACCTGCAGGCACTGCTGCGCCCGCCAGACGCCCGCCCGCGTCGCAGACTGCCGCACGTCCGTCCCCAGCAGCACGCACATGGTGACATGCACTGCCGTGGCCAAGCACTGCCCGACCCGCTGCCAGCTGTCGCCCTCGCTCCCAGGGGGAGCAGGCAGTCCGCTAGCAGAGCCGCCTGCCTCTGCTGTCGCTTCCCAGCCCACCCCTGCGCCCGCAGCGCGTTCGCTAGCTACCCCTGATGCCGCAGCGCCCTGCCCGGCCGGCAGGGAGTTTTGGCGGGAAGCGTTCCCACCGCTGCGCTGGCGCAGCTGTTGACCGGCCGGCGCCTGCGCATGCCCCCTGGGAGGCTTGGAAGCCCCGGCGGACCTCCGCTGGCGTTCGACCGCAGCAAAGAGGCCGGCCAGCTGGCGGTGTGCTGCGAGCGCTGTGTGAAGTGCCAGGGAGGCACAACCCATGCAGCCGCAGGCCCTGCATGGCATACAGAGGAACAGCAACAAGCTCGACCGCCCTGACAGGTCTTGCAGCAGCAACATGCACTGGTGGTGTTTAGCTCGTTAGAGCATGTGGAGGAGTTGCAGCTGCCATGCTACAGGCGAGCACGTCGCAGGGACTGCAGCGCTGTGTGAAGATGACTGGCAGGCACCATGCTTAGGTCGTTTAGTGTTGCCCAAGGACGACGACCCTGCCACCTCCAAACAGCAGCTGATTGCAGCCAAACAATCTCGTGGGCCCTCTGACATACATTGGCCTGCACTGCCGGGTGTAGCAAGCAAGTTCCTCCATCGCACCCCGTCATAGCAACAGCACTCAGCACTCTTCACGCAACTTCAGCAGCACACCGCAGCTAAGAAGACGATGGCCCCGCCATGCCTGCCAGCCAGCCCCTCACCTTCCTTGACCAAGGAGTGAAACAACGCCGTGGAACCGCGCCATGTGAGCGGGTATTGGTGCTACCACCACCCAACACACCAAACTCACCTAAACTTCAGCAGCGCCGCTTCAGCCCACCCGGCGTACACCCCCGCCTGCTCCTCCTCAGACACAAGAAATGATGGGCTGTCGGTGCCGCCCACATCCACCACAGCCCGGGGCATCAACCCTCCCCCAAGGTCCAACAACTGCATGGTTGTGTCGGTAAGTTAACAGTGGGTACCACCCAAGGGATGACCATACAAGATAGCAACAACCGTGGCCACCGAATCCATGAAAGGCCCTGGGCAGGCCCCGATTAAACACCGCATTTTCCCAATATGCCCTGGCAACCTAGCACGACAGTACACACTTTGAGCCAGGCGCGACTGAGACAAGGCACAGCCTTGAAGATCAGGACATCAAACCCACTGACTGGCAACAACCTTGGACGACTGCAAACTTCTCAGAGCCGTGGGGACATTCCCATGATTACCCTTCACAAATGAACCAGATAACCACCCTGTCTGCCTTGCACAGCCACAACCAAGACCCACACCACACCACATCACCTTCCTAACGCAAGGTTTCGAGCCCGAGTCTCCTTCGATCCACCCTGCCAGATGGTGGCCACAAGCTAAGTAAACCACCCGTCATCTTCGACTGCAACAGATTCACCCCCGGATGAACCGTAACTTACTTCTTGTGCCAGGGCAGCGGCTGCGCTCACCTGCAGCAAGTCCACGGCCGCCGTGAAGCACCCGTAGGCCCTCTCTGCCCGGTCAAAGGCCCCTGGTGAGCGCTGGTGCGCCTCCTCATCTGCCGCCAGTCGGTAGCTGTAGCCAACGCCGCCAGGCCCGCTCCTGTCCACCAGGAGACCTGTTGCCAGGTCGGGCAGCGGAGCTCCCTCCGCAGCGGAAGCTGCATGACTAACACCCAGGTATCCGCCTTGGGGAGGGTGCCCGACGCCACCATTGCTCTCTTCGCCCACCCCTTTCTTCGCTTCTCCTGGATCCAGGGGAGCCCCCTGGCCCTCACTCATCCCTGTTTCCATCCAGCCCCCGGGAGAATGCCCCGCCCCTGCTCCTGACAGTATCTCCCTCCCGCTGGCAACATTGGTCCGCAGCTTGAGCAGCGTGGCTTGGGCACGCTGCAGAGCTGCTTGGCGCCTGCGCTCCCGCCTGAGCGCTACTTGCGCCTCTACAGCAGGCCTGCATTATGCAACAGCCCACATGGCGCCCACATGCAGCAAGGCGTGAGACACCCAAGGGCAGGGAAGCCGGGCGCGGTATGGGGCCACACTAGGGGCTCTCCAGCATGCAAGAAGCAGGTGCAGCAGCAGGCTGCAATAGCCAGACGGCCCAGCGAGCAGCAGCGGCAATGCAGGGCAACAGGGCAGCGGTGCATCCAACATGGTTTTGCGCTGGGTGTCACACTGTAGAGGTGCCGCATCCCTGGTTTCCATGCTGGAGTGACATCTCATACTCGGCCAGCACATCCCCATACTGGCTCCACTGCACAAGCTGTCCCAGCCAGCCCACCAACCCCCAGGTCTCATTCCAATAGCAACCCTCTAAGTTGACGCAGCCCTGGACCACCCACCTGCGCAGGGAGGTGTGGTGGCCCCACAAGCCCAGCAGGCACAGCAGGCACAGCACGACGACTCGCAGCCACGCGCCAAAGCCGTGCCCGCCCCAGCTGACCACGGAGCGGCGCAGGATGAGCGTTCGGGCCAGGCGGGAGCGGCATTCCCAGGCCTCCTGGTCGCGGGGGGCCATGCAGCGACAGGAGAGCTTGCCGGCAACGCAGCGGTCGCCGCAGACGGGCACGTTCTCCACTGGCATCTCGCCTGCACCGAGCCACAGCAAGTAAGAAGCCAGGAGAGGTATAGCGGCGGATGGCCGCAATGTCCACTTAGCATGGCAAGCACAGGGAATAACTAACTGCATGCAGTTACCCGGGCGCCTCCGAGCCAGCACGTGGCAAGGGTTCCGGCCATCCCATAACAGCAGCTGGGGACAGCGCTGGGCCCGGCGGAAAGGAGCGCCAGCTATCTGGTGGCAAGGGGCGATCCCAGAGTACCAGGTTACCCAAAACCCGGGCAGAAATGTTTGAGAGGCAAGCTCTGCAGCGCTTGTATTGGTTTCGAGGGCGACGGGTGAGGCGACATGGTCAGAACACCCGTTGCAAGGGCGGTCCCAGTTGGTTCAAGCGCAACAAGCCAGAAGGCAGTGTAATGACGACCGCAGTGGCGATCAAGCAACTTCGTGGACAGGGAGCCCGGCCCTACCCACCTGCTGCATTTTTGAACAGCGGGTCTGCCCCACAGAGAAGCAGGTGGTCCACCTGAGCCGGGTTGCCTCGAATGGCAGCGCAGTGCAGCGCTGTGGCCCCATCGAGCAGGGCTGCCACGGTGTCGCGCGTGACTGCCTGGGGATCAGGCTCCTGCAAGGGAGGCAGTACAACAGCAGGGTGAGCAGGGCACCTCTGACACTACCAGATCCCGGCCGCAGCTAGGGTATATTCTGCTAGCCTGCCCCGCCTGGGAAACTACTGTGACTACGTAGATGATATGCAGATCAAGCGCACCGACCGACTACGCATACAACAGCATCCCCGCCTTTACTGTCAGCATGGAGAGGTGAAGGAAGCCACGCACATGCCACCCCTGCTGTGTAAGACTAGCACATAGCCGTTGGATGGTCGGCACAACTCACATTGAGTGTGGTAGCCAGAGGGTCGGCGGGCGACAGCCGCATTATGGGCGGCAGGCTCTCAGCATGCTCAGCACACAGCAGGAAGTCCAGTACGCAGTCCATGAGCGCCGCATCCAGCAGCGGCAGGTTGACGATCGCCGCCCTCTCCTCCTTGCTGACTTCCAGCTGAGGCACCGCTGGGCCGCTGCTGGGAGCGCTGTCCATGCTATGACTCCTGGGGCAGCCGCCAGAGCCGTCAGAGTTGTACATGCCGCCGCTGCTGCTACCATTGCCCTCAAAGGTGCCGGCCATGGAGCTCGCCGCGGTGGCTGACCAGTCAAAGAAAGCGGCGGGGACAGCGGCGGGGCCGCTGTCGGCGCCGGCCCCGCTGGCGCCTCCCAGGGGATACAGTTGGCCGAGGGAGCTCCAAGGCGCGCACAGCAGGAACTCCAGGAAGCCTGGGGGCGCATTCATGAGGGCCGCCACAGCCAGGGCTGCCCCCGCCACCGCCTGCATCGTCATGACACCCACGAGGCTAGCCATGGTAAGCAGAGTTGCCCCATGTAGGTTTGAAATTCCTCACCACAGGCCAGCGCTCCCAGGAGAGCCCAGGTGCGGAGGAAAGGAAGGTGGAGGGGCAGCTGGGCCTCCCTCCTGCCCCACATAAGCCAAGCTCCCAACAGACTATGCTCCATAAGCCCAGTGCCCTATGCAAAGCATAGAAGCTCCATGCTTTGCTCCATGCTATGCTCGAGTTTCTTCATTGCACTTCACCATAGACTTTCACGCATCATGCAGGCAGCAGCACCTCGACCCCGCATGCCCTGCTACATGGGCTCCTGCACCCACAATCAGCTATGCTTCAAATTGCAAGCACAGTAGCCGCCTATCCTAGCTTAGGTGGGCATATGAGAGTACCCAAACTTACCCGGCATTTGTCTGGCGTTAGATCCCTTGCCAAATCATCCCCACCAGCAGCAGCCCTTAGCGCGCGAGGCAGAAACTCGTAAAGAATCGCCTCAGTAAGCTCTTTGATGCGGCGGTCCTCCCTATCGATATGCTGCTGCAGCTTCTGCTGCAGGGGCTGTAGGCCGCCAGCGGCCGCGGCCGCTGCGGCCTTGACATTGGTGCTGCCTACGCCAGCTGCAATTGCCCCAGTGGGGTTTGCGGAGCCGCCGCTGCTGTTTTGGCGGGATGCAGTCCTGCGCTGGGGACGATTCACCCACATTCAAAGCACAGCAGTGTCTTTGACCGTGAGGAAGGGGCCTTGCTGAGGTACTCAATAGCATTAATCACTCCATCTTCGTTACTGTGCTGACGACCCCTGGTTGGGACAAACAGCAAGGGTGCGCCACAAGGCCTTCCAAGCTGTGCAAGTGAGCTGTCAGCAAGACAGCTATCTGCAGCTGGGCAAACTACTGCATGTTCCTGCCCAGGTAACGGCATCCAAGGCTGCTATGAAAGCGCCCTAAACTTGCAGTACCGGTGGCGCACGAGCCTTGTTTCAAAGCAGCAACTGTAAGCTGGGGCGCAGGTTTTGCGTTATTGTCGTGGCAGGCGCTCTGTTGCACCTCAAACGGATGGCAGCAATATGCCTCCTTGCCTGTTTAAGCCTGTAAGGGCCTCCTCCCGTCTTGATGGCTGCATACCCAGCTGGGCAGCCCCTTCACATCCTCCAGATGACCTCCGTATGCTGGAAGCTGTGTCGTGCCGACCTTGTTGCTGCGGAGTCACATGGTGGATGTGCCACTAAGAGCCGTGCTGTTGACGACAGCACTGATAAGAGTGGCAGTGCACCCTTCCCAAAACGTCCTGGCAGCTAAGAATGCCCTGTCGTGCAATTCTAGCCGACCTAACAGAAGACCAACTTTAGCGGGTAAGGCGAAATTTGCAACCAAGGAAAGACGAGACCCCACCAAATCATGGAACTCACCTGCACGTCAAGTCATGAATCATGAAACATCAACTTTTCGTTCAGCAGGACACAGCTTGACAATGAATATATTGTTGCTGGAGCAGGCTGCGTGCAGGCCTAAACAATGAAAAACGCAGTTGCATGGCGGGAGGTTTGGTTCCTTAGCTCAGCTGAGGAGACTTCATGTGTTTCTCTGCAACTTTTGTTTTTTTTCAGTTTTGGAGTGGAATGCGTTCTATCTTGCATGGTTTCTAGCTTCACCTGGCGCAGTCTTGTTTCTGCCCTGACAGGAAGCAGGCAGCAGTCGCGTGGGGATAGTGAAGACAGTGCTGTGATGAGCACCGCCAAGTTGGGCAACATATTAGACGAGCAGCAAGTCGAAGTCCCCGAGCAAGGCGAGCATCAGCAAGCGCTCTATGGTAAGTATTTTTTCCAAGTGGAGTTGTCTTGGGAGTTGGTTTTGGCCGGGTCTCAACTCGTTTGTAGCGAGCAATGCGCGTCGGTGGCAAGGGTTGCAAGGATTGGAGCTTGCTTTGGCTGCTTTTCCATCGCAGTGCAACCTGCGTTGTAGTGGGGAATTGTGTCAGCTTTGAGTTGTGCACACTTCTACTATGTCAAGGCTCGGCGCCCGCACTGAGTTGTCCGACACACTGACAGGTGCTCAACTTGACTAGTCCTTCTGCACCTGTTTGGTGCCAGCAGCACGTGGTATGCTTTGGCACGGGTGCCCCAAGCCCGCTACAGATTTCCTGCTCAGTCAACTTGACTGTGTGGTATTACCACCTGCAGAGGAGCACGCTGCTCGAGTGCGTGCCGAAGGAGAGGCACAGACAGCTGCCCGCAAGCTAGCCGTGGCCCAGGAGCAGTTTGGCGAGCTTCTCAGTCAGCGTGCTGCTGATGCAGCTGTCCTTGCGCAGCGCGCAGAGCAGCTGGAGGGGCTGCTCGGGCAAGTGCTGGGCGATGGCGCGGATGCCCAGGTGGCAGGTGAAAGATGGGCATGCGGTGTTGAACGTGATGTACTTTGTTAGTGCTGCTGCAGTTTGTAGTGGCAGCTAGCAGGACGAACTTCGACTGGCCACAGATTTTGGAGAACAACCAGCCTACGTGAAGCTGCAGATGCATTGAAGAAAGAGGTTGCAGCGCTACGTGCGGGGCTGGCTTGCAGCGTGGAGGAGGCGCAAGCCACTGCAGCGCTCGCACAGGCAGAAGTGGAGCGCCAGAAGCGCACCTCTGTGCAGGTAGCTGCGGCTGGGGCAGCACAGGTGGTGGCAGTATGGCGAGTCGTAGTACTCGGGAAGGAATCAAGGCAGTGACTGTCGCATGGGGCTAAGCTATATATTCGTCATGCGTGGCCTCCTTGACTGATTGCCTTTTGTTGAGGGATGGCCGGTAAATGAAATGGCCACATTTTGCCTAGGTGCAGGCTGATCTGCGGCAAGGCAGCGATTCAGACTTGAAACGTGCGAGGGACGAGGGTGGGAACGCTTCGCCACGTGGCACATGCCCGGCCCCGGTCAACAGTGAAGGCGGTGTCAGCACGGCTGCTGCAGGAGCCGACTCAGATGCCCACATGGAGACCTCAGATGGGGTACCGGGCGACATGGATGAAAGTGGTGGGTGGCTTATTCTTGACTTTGCAGTGCCAGATGCAGCTATCTGTGGTCACCCTTTCAGCATGGATTTGTTGACCAGATGGCCCTCAAGGTGTTGGTCATCCACCCAGGCGCTTCACGTGAGCAGTGCTTTCTTGTAGCGCGTGTATGTGCAGCTGACGGCTCTAGCATGCCAACAGCTGCCTACTGAGGGGCTGCTGTGGAGTGCATGTCATGCTCAAGGCTGCCTGCCTTGTCTTTGGTGTGTTGAGGTGTTCCCTGTATTGTGGCACACCGTAGGCGAGGTTGCGGGCAAGCTGCAGCTGCACGATACATTCAGGGAACGAGCGCGGTATATCCCACTGCGCCTGAGTTCCAATGAGCGGCGTCTGCTGCGATTACTAGAGGCGGCACTGTCAGTGAGCGAGTACACTGACAAGGTGGGTCAAGAAATGTCTTGGTGAGAATGTTGTATATTGAGATTTTCTTATAAAGAGTGTTTCTTTTTTGATGGTCAGGTTGGCTTTTTGAGCTGGGCAAGGGCGGTGTAGGATTCTGCAATGAGGCAGGATTTGTTTTCGATTGACATCAATGGGTCCATATTAACTGGCAGCTGCTTACTCCCACTCCAGTTCGCTCTGCGGACACACGACGTGCTTATGCTGGTTCGCCTGCTTCGTTGAGTCCAGCGCTGCTTGCTGTATCCCTTGAGCTTGTCATGCCGCTGTCCACCTCTGGTGTGTCCTTCGCGAATCAAATATGGCAGCCAGCCCACAACCCACATGTCTCGCCACACCAATATCCTGGTTTTGTGTGCGCCCAGGTGGACATCCTTAGCTGGAAGTCCAAGACAGGCAGGGTACATGCGCAGATCAAGGACATCTGTGCCATCCTGTGCGGCCTTACGGTGGCACAGAGCTACAAGCGCGGCCAGCAGCTGATCCAGGACAGGGACTTCAGTGATCCCCAGCTGGTGCAGTTTTTCCAGGTGGGTGGGCGCATACCTCCTTGATGTGCCAGGGGGGCGTGCTCGTTGGTGCTCCGTGCATCTGTCATGGTGGGACTTGATCTCGATTGATGGCGGGGCGGGGTGGCTGGAGGAGGGGGACCCTTATTGCAGGGATGGGTGGGGTCTTGCCTGGGAAGGGTATGATTGCACGGCAGGGGGGGGCTGGGCATTACGTCCGTCAGTGCAGAATGGTTTAATACTTCCAGCTTGTTTAGCCTGTGGTTGGGTTTGTGGTAGCCCTAGTGACATGATTGCAAGTGACGTTTACTTGAGCAAGTGAGCTTCCTGCCAAAAGTAGTAAGGCCGTAAATGACAGGGGCGTGCTTTACTATGGGCCTTTCACCGACTTGCTATGTTGAACGCCGGTATAAAGCGGTATAGAGCTGTATGCGCAATGTAGCAGCACCTTGCCAAGCTTGGTAATGCCGTTAATGCAGGATTGCTTTGAGGTGGGGCGGCGGTACAAGATAAGCAACCCGGAGAAGGTACGATGGCAAGACGAGCTTCTGCACACTGCAGTTAAAACGTGGGAACCAGTGTGAGAGACAAGGCACTGCAGCCGTGGCCGGGGGCGTATATCTCATTGTCAGGGCGGGCACGGCCGCGGCTGGTTGCGCTCCGCCGAATGTGCACACCACCCAGATAAGACGATGCGTAGGAAGACTTGTGAGAGTTTGACGCAACAGCATCGACACCCACATGTGGGGTGACGCATGACAGGAGACCTGCTGGACAATCACAGTGGCATTAAAGCATTGCCAGGCTCTCTGCTAGCAGTGCCATCTTGCCAGGCGCCGTGCTGGGCCTCAGGTTGTTGATAGTATGTCGAATACAGCTCGTTGACCTTCAGTTCAATCAGTCTGTGAACCGCCGGGCCATAGGGTGCGACACAGAGAAGACCTTGGCTGGAACTATTACCCAAGCAGCGCCTTTGCTTGACCAGTGTAGTCTTTGCTGCCAGCAGATGCGAGACTCCTACGGACGCCTTATGTACATGCTGATGGACAGCTCAGAACCGGAGATTGAGGAGCTTCTGGGCTTCAGGTGTGCAAGTCAGAACTCTCTGTATCTAGAAGCAACCCTTCGTGCTGACCCCTGTTGTGTTACTGTAGGTATTCTGTTCGACTTTGGACGCCCTTTCAGTTGGCATCTGGTCAATGAAAGTATGCTTTGTGGTTTTTCGGAGCAGTTGGCCACTCCAACTTGTAGCTGGGGCCGTGGTGTGGTTTTGAAGAGACAACTGAGCTGCCACACTTCCAACCATCTGCGTGTGTGTTTGCGCAGCTGTGTGCGGCCGCTGCGGACAGTGTATCGCCTGTTAGAGGAGCGGGGTGGGCTGGCGCTGCTGGACGACCCGCTGCTGCAGCTTGCCGTGGCTGAAATTGTCTCGGAGGGGCGGCCGCGGCATGAGATAGATAGGGCCATCAAGGTTGGTGTATATGTGGGCAGTGATAGCTGCGGAGTTCCAGTGCTGTGTGGCAACCATGTCTTGGTGAGGGGTTACTCCTACTCAGGTACTGTGGCATCCTGGTTGAAGCCCACCTCTAGCTGCCAGTGACTTGCGAACGGTAGGTGCCTGTGCTTGGTGATAATCTCGTAGCCTGCTGGCAGAACATGTTGGCAAACCTCTTCCCTAATGGTGTCCTCTATGGTGCAGATTTCGTGCTGCTGCCCTTCTAGCCTCTCCTCTGCGCTTGTCATGTCACAAGCATGTTTGATTGCTCTCCTCCCACAGGCCAAGGAGCGGGCGCGGGCGCAGCTAGCCAAGCGTTACCGCAGTCACCACCTGTCCGAGGACGACATCCTGCTTTGTATGTACAGCATCTCCGACAACAACTCGTACCTGCTGTTCAACCGGGACCCCATCGATAGGTGTGGAGGGACAGCAACAGAAGACAAGGCGTGTGGGATCCAGGCAGTGTTCCTGCCTGCATGATGCTTGCAGCAAGCAAGCTGACACGTTGCGGCCGTGCATGCTATTGTTGAGGCCTGGAGGGCATGCCAGGCTCGCACACAACAGGGGCTGTTCCTGAGCTCAGTGGTTACTGGGCCTTGCAGGATGATTGACTTCCTGCTGGCCAACTTCCGGTCGGGCCAGTCGGAGGAGGGGCTTTCGCTGGCAATCCAAGGCGGGCGGGGAGGGGCGCGGCTCACGCACAGCCATGACCGGCAGTATCATTACGTTCTGCAGTCACTCACTCTCTGGAGAGAGATTAGTCATGAGGTATGTGAGTGGGCTGCTTTACGGCTGGATAATGATTGTGTTGGTTGCCATAGAGTTTTTGGGCTGCCATGCCACGGGCTGACTAGTAGCTTCTAAGGGCCGGGCCCGCCCTACGGAGAAAGTGTTGGTGACCGTTATATATTGTTGGCTGCTGCTTCCGTGAGCTTTCAGGGTGGCGTGATGAACGTGCACGACTGTCCTGCTTGACCATGTCAGTGTTGCGGGTGTTGCAGATGTACAAGCTCTGGTACCTGGCAGATGCAGACATGACCCAGCGGGGCAACTACTACCGGCTGCAGAACACAGGTCAGTGAGCCGTAATGTAGGCTTGGTCAGAAACAAAACAAAACGCTATTATATCTGAAAAGATACTGTGGTCTTAGCTGGCCTTAGGCTGCATCAAGCAGTCTGGCTGGCAGTGGGGCAGTAGGCGATCCTGATATTGCTGGGCTGGGAGCGCATGTCCACCGGCTGTTATTTTTCTTCCTATGCTGGTTTCCCACACGCGTGTGCTGTCTAGAGGTGTGAGGCTTGCTCCACCAGTCGCACACCTCAATCCTGTGTGTGTATGTCTTTCTCTCATGCAGGGCAGGGCCTGCAGCGGGTGCAGCCGGCCCCGGGCGTGGGGCGCGCTATGCAGCAGATCCTGGCACGCTGCCAGAGGCGTATTGGCACCTGGGTGGGGTCGTCGGTGGTCCACCTCGGGGACCATAACGTGCCCAACGTGAGTATACCATGATGGCTTGGCGAGGGGGTTGTTCGGCGTGCTAAGATCCTGGGATGGGTTGCGTCATGGAGGTGGGGGAGGTTGCCAAGTTGCTGAAATGCTGTTCCCCATGTTGTCCGTGCAGCGTACGGGCTGGTGTTCGTTGGTGAGGTTTAGATGCGTCGCTCTGCGCCAGCATTTGCCATGCATTGCTGCCTTGTAGCGGATAACCGTAGTAGTACCTCCGCTCATTGCTTGCCTTGCTGAGCTTGGTTCCTGCAGGCGCTGATGTTCATTGACAAGTATACACAAGTGCCTCGGATCCTGAACCCGCTGGTGCTGGTGTTGGAAGAGATCCCGCGCCTGTGCCGCGACCCCGCCATTGCCAAGTATGTGGAGGAGAGCTTTGGCAGCGTGGAGGACTGCAGGCTGGACATCCTGGTGGACTTTTTCAGGTGGGCATAGTGTGCTTCTAGGCCCAGGTCAGGTACTAGTGGGCTAGTTAGGCTGGGCTTGTAGCAAGTCAGGTCCTGGTGATTTTTGGCACCCTGGTCGGGGTGCCATGGTTTGCTGCTCTTGTTCCTTGTCTTCAATGCCGAGCAGGTGTGGGCTGCTGTTGTTTAAGCAGAGTTCGTCGGAAGGGAAGATGTATCTCGCGCCTATCCACTTCCAAGTGGACCCTCAGTCTGATGGATTTGTTCGCAGTTGTTACTGTGCTTGAGGACTTTAGAAGAAATCCGCTCTCACCTATTGCTTCTGCACGCGCAAGGCTTGAGCATGGATGCAAGCTGTTGAGTGCCTTGTTTTGCCAGGTGTTCACTGAAGTCTCCTGGCCGTTCCTGCAGGCATGGGTTTGATGGGTCCGGTGCTGACAACTTCTTTGATGCGGGGTCGTGCATAGGTGGGTGCCTGCTGTCTGATGCTTGGCGCCTGTGTGCTGTAACTGGGCCTTAGCACAAATTGACATCCCTAACTGAACTAACATCTTGATGTGTTTGCCGTGCACTGTCTGCATGGACAGGTGGCACATTGTCCTCCCTCGTATGAGGGAATCTGACTCCTGCTGCAGATGGGCGGCTCACCAGTGCATGGAACTGGTGTTCGAAGGTGGAGAAGAAGAGGTGCGTTGTCTAGAGGCCTTTGCACTCACAAGAAAAGCAGCTATCCCATGTCTCCCAGGTCCTGTACATATATATTACCTCTCAGGGTCTGGCGGATGACGGAGTAAAACGAGGGCCAGGTTCTTTTCATGCTGCCCAACAGCCATGGTGTCGGATCGGGGTTAGAAGGATAGTGTGGGTGCAACAGAGCATGGTGCACACTCCTGACAAGCTGTGTGACTTTGCTGCTGCAGCTACTACCACGTCTTTAAGCTGGCCGGCTTCTCCGGGTTTGATGGCGACTTCAAGGGCTGAGCAAGCGTGGGACGGCTGCCCCATGCCATTAGATTGCACCCATGTGGCAGGAGCATGCATGTTTAAGTTCCACTGCTCTTGTTGATTTCATTGTGTGCCCTTGTGTACTCGATAGCTTACAAGTCAGGTCTTCCCTATTGGTTTCACCAAAATTATTATCCGAGGTATGTGAGTGAGCACAAGAATGTCTTAAACGTGAGAGTTTCTTACGCATGGTTTTGAGGAGAAGGGGCTAATCCAGCTAGCATGTGCACTCGGACGAAGGGGTTGATTTACCTTACTGCCTAGTTACCGCAGTGCTAAAGCATGCGCACTGTCAAGAGCACAGTTGTCAGGGGTGCTCACAGCGCCGAATAGGTCTCCTGTGGTGTATGGAGAGTGCTAGCTGCCAAAGCCGAAGCCAGGATGCATCAAAAACACGGGACAACATGAGTAGCAGAGCAGGAAGCGACGGCTGTGTATTTCTGCAAGAAGGGGCACCATTGTCTCGCGGCACCTCCCAGCAGGACACTGTCATCCGCTTTGGCAAGCAGCACCTGTTCCCCAGCAATTCCGGATATATCCGTTGGTGAGTGGCACACTTGGTGCCAACCTGTGACAATTCGAAATTGTACAAAACGAAATACGCAAAGGTCGTCACCAAGTATGTGTTCTCACAGCCCTTGTGTAGCAGGGTGACACGTGAGCACAAAAAACCTGAAAGACCTTGCCCCATATCAATTAGGGAGTTAGTTCTCCCAGCTTCAAACCCTTCATACCTGGTAGCCAACGCATCCACGAAACAATCCCTTCGCTCATCCCTTGCTAATGCGATGCCTTGGAGGTTCGAAGGAACCGCTGTAAGCTGCGCCGCATGGTTGGCTTCCACCGCTGCAACATCCGCCTCGACAGGAAGCCCGCTGCCACGAGGCAGATGACAGCCGCACACCATGTGCCTGCAAGGTTAGAGCTTATGTCATTAAAGAGCGGATGTTCTTGCAAACATGGGACACCTGGTGACAGCCACCACCAGCTTGCAGGCTTGCAACCCATGCTTTTAACATTTGCAGTGAAAATGAGATCAGCAAAAGTAGCAAAGAGAAGCAGCTGCAGCAAAACGAGCGATAGCCAGATTTTTTTTTCCACCCACCAATGAAATCACCGTTATTGGAAGTGCCAGACAACAGCTGGGACAGGATCCCCTGCAGCGCGTCAGATCGGACTCAAAATCCCCATGACAGAATGAGCTCTTTATAGTGTTACGTTTTGAATGTTACATACCATGTGCAGACTGCTAGTGTGGAAACCTGTGCACATCAGGTTGGGCAGTGTTGTTGCTTATCAGTGCCAGCTAGCACGCAGCCAAATAGGGCCAGACAGTAGGCAGGAGCGCAGAATGTACCTCAGAGCAGGGAGAGAACTCAGCCGGAGGGTAGGGAGTGGTGTTGGCCTTCCACGTGCCATACTTGGGCGCGACAGGCACCTGCTTGCAGACACCAGCACTGAGGCTAATATACATACAGTCGCGGAAGCAGCATGCCCAGGTTTTCGTGCACCTGCCATGGAATATGCAACAATACATAACTCTATGTTGCCGGCATGACTGACCTCGCCGCACATCTGTGGGTTGCCTGGCTGAATGGCCACATTGAGGTTGTGGAGGTCAGGCCAGGCTGGCAGCGACCCTACAGCATGATGGGCATGTAGATCGACACACAACCACATACATAGAGTCATGGTGCTCCCTCCACATGTAAAAGCCTACTTGTGGACCCTCTCCAAAGGACAACCCACATAGACCTCAATGTGCGAATCCGTACTGACCAGTCAGGCAACGTACTGCAGGCGAGCAATACCTAGCGCAGACGGCTGCAGCCTGCCCCAGACACCTGGTGGTGTAGGCAGGCCCACATGTAAAAGCGGTTTTGGTAGCCCTCCTGCCCTACTGCCACCCTCATCCCCTCAGAACCACGCTGGCTCCCAGATAGCCACCTAGCAGCACTCGCATCGCCCACCTTGCAAGGCATTCTGCTGCAGGTTGAGCAGGAACAGCCCGCTGGGCAGCTGCCACTCTGCGGGCACACTCCCGCTGAGCATGTTGTTGTCCAAGTCTAGCTCGAAAAGGGTCGTTGGCAGCGCCAGGGAGGCAGGCAGGGTGCCAGAAAGCTCATTGCAGCACAGCTGCAGGTGCTTGAGCTGCGGCGGCAGCGAAAGGGTGGCTGGGATTGGCCCATGCAGCTTGTTGCCACCCAGCTCAAGCCGCCGTAGGGCAGGGAGCTGCCAGGTGGCGGGCAGCACACTTCTGATGGCGTTGTTGTTGAGGTTGAGACCCTCCAAACTGGCTGGCAGCTGCCAGCCGGTGGCAGGAATTGCGCCCTCAAGGGTTCTGCCAGAGAGGTCACTGCAGCAGGAAAGTTCATATGTAGTCATCATGCAGTGTTTAGCAATGAGGTGTTGGCACGCAGTGTTCAGCAGGATATTGACCAAGCAAGGCGCCGCCAGTCTCTGACTAAAATACCTTGTGATCATACCGGACCACGTTCAGACAAATCACTGAACTTTAAGCTCTGCTCTCACACCAGTACCGGCAGCAACGCAACCCTGCTCACATGGTTGTTACCAGGCCATCCGTGCAGGTGATTCCCAGCCACTGTCCTCCACAAGGCTCTACTCCACTCCAGCTCGTCAGCACTTTCTCGCCATTGCTGAAGCTGCTCTTGAAGGCTAGTAAAAGCTCAGCATCTGTGAGCACTGGTTCTGTCTGGACCAGGGGAGGGAGTAGGAGGGCTAACACCTGTATGCACACCACTATATCATCCGAGTTGGGATGGGAAGTCGAGGGGGCCGCAAACACTGTCGCCCAAGGAACGGCACGCCGTCACGGGAGCCTGTGCAATACTAGACCAGCACTGTAGTGCCCAGCGCTGGAGCACTGTGAGACCAATTGAAGCTTAATCTCGAACAACAACCACTGCGCCAGGGTAGGGTTTCATACCAGGAGTCCTGCAGCATGGCAATGAGGCCGACCACCCATACCTCCCAGGTGGCCAAGGGCAAAGCAATCAGGGGAGCAGCCAGAGTAAGACTACAGACTCGAAGCATGCCGTGAACAGGCTTCTCATGGACTTGTTTGTGAGGATCCTAACTTGAAAATGGGATCTGATACTGTATGAACGCTGTATGGGGCCATGAGGCCAGGGTTGTGCGAGCCTTCCCCTCATGAGGCACACTACGAGCACCTCAGGTCTGGGACAGCAACAATCAACTTTGGACTGTCTTGACGCACCGACGTGGAGTAGATTAGAAGAGCCTCAAAGGTGCCGCAATCAGACTCAACTTTTCAGGGTGCAGGGAGCCATCATCAGACGCACCTTGTTACCACATAATGAGTCCAGTACATTTTCAGACCTCACCCAGTAGCTAATAGACAACGTGACTTGACGCAAGATGAGCTCAGTTGCAGCCTCTTCAGGAACTCTGCACGGAACAGTGCCTGCCCTGCCACCAATCTGCCACTGCGGGGCTGCAGGACCCAGGGATGCAGGCTCTAAGGAAACATGCCAAAGGTGCTTGTGTAAATTGCATGCACTGGTCGACTAAGCCATGCTCACAGCGATAATAACTTCACGTACCGGGCTCTCCCAACAAGGGCGAAAGGCACACTTTCACACCGCCCAGACTGGATACTGCGCATTCACCGGCCAGCAGCACCTGTCATGCCGGCTGCAGAGTCCCTTGAAAGCCACAAGTGCATCTGTACAAAACACATGCCGTCCTCCCCGCTTTCAGCGCAGGCTGGCTGGACCGGTGCATCAGCGTCATCAGCAGAAACAGCAGGCCCGCAGCTTATGCCACATGTGCTTTGGTGGCCTCCTCAAACCGTCGCGAGGCATCGGCCCAGTTGACCACCTTCCAAACCTCCTGCGCAGAGAGGGGGCGCTACAAAACTGCATAACTGCATAGAAACCCGTTAGCCCAGTGTACCCGTGCCTACTCTCAGATCGCACTACCTGCCACCCTAAGTAACATGTGACACAGGCTTGATCAAAGCCAGGACCTCCACATGCACGACACCGCCGTCCAGGCTACAGTTACTAAAACCCCAAGCCTCAGGTTCAGTTAGGGCACATATCAGGGAGTCCAAGGCGCGATAGGTGCAACTGCGGGACTCAGACCCACACCGTGCCGCTGTGCACTAAAGTATGCAGGCAAAGGCAGCCTGCGAGACAGAGGGGAAGGGCATCTCTTATGGTGTGTGACCCATATGGTGTGTGGCCTTACCTTAAGATAGTCGGGCCGGGCATTCTTGTATTGGAGGTACTGCGGCACATGGGAGGATAGGGGTCAACATAGCATACAGCTGTGGCAACGATAGGCACGCTCGGGCATGTCTTCCTCCCAGCATGCTCCACTGTGCTGCACCGGGGACTTGCATGTTACCAAAGACCAGCTGGTGACGACCAAGGAATGGTGGCCATACTCACAAAGGCATGCTCCCAGGCATCGATGCCCACTATGGGGACGAGTCCCTGCAGAGGTAGTAGGCAGGTGGTGCGTCGGCTGACAGACAGGGGTGGCACTGGAAGCAAGTCCCAATACCGACGCCTGCTTCCGTCTCATCTGTGCAGGCATGCCTGCCGCGGCACAGGGCGCAGAGCAACCCATGGTGGCGAGAGTAGCTGGCATCTGAGCTCACTCCTCTCCTCCAACCTCTAGCACCAAATGCCAGTCACTCACTGTAGTGCCTTGCAATGGGTCCTGGTTGGCCGTGGTCGCGATTTGCAGAGTTTTGAGGTCTTTGTTGTACCCCAGCCAACCCCAGCCAGACCCCTGCAACAGGCTAGAAGAGAATAGGGCTGCATTTCTCACTAACCTCTCTGTGGCAGCCCCCCGAATGCAAAGCGCTGGCTAAGAGTATCTTCCAGCTCATTGTTGCGCTGATGCAGGTGAGTGAAGCAGCCATCTGGCTAGGCAGCCGTAGCCTACAGGTACCAATCGAGGGGAGGTCCCTATGGCACAATTGGCAAGGCAGCTTAGCCGCGTTCCTGCATGGACAATCTCTTCAACAGGCGCCTGCTGCTCTGAGCTACCCCGCGCACAGACATGCACACGCTTGCCGCACTGCACCCACAGCCGTTGCAGGCAGCCGCACACCTGTATGGCGCCAGCGACTGTGTTGAACTTGGTTACCAGCAGATCCAGGGAGCCGAAGGCCGCTTGGATCTCCTGCTCAAGCTTGCCTGAGGGCGGCTCGTAGTCCTGTGCACGGCCAGGTGGAGCAGGCATGTTGGACGGTGTGTCAACCTGCTCCTGGGCAATATGTGCTGCCACAATGCTGGCAGGAGATGGCTGCTGGGGCCTCTTTGGGCACTCGAAGCATAAAAAAGCACCTATACAGCAACACCTATACAGCAACGCCTATACAGCACAGTCATGGCTGCCATGCTTGGCAAGTTTAACTCGGCCAGTAAGGCCTTGCCGAGGCATGTGGCAGGCCTAGGGTCGTGCCTTGGGTGGGCACAGCATCTGCCAGAACATCGTGTGGTTGATGTGCCCTGCACGGATGGACACAGCATGATCTGTGTAGTGCCGTAACCCCGCTGCAGGAACCATAGCGGGCCGGAATCTATCGATAGTGGCGGTGTACGGCTCAGCAGCCTGCTGCGATTGAAGGCATCAAGGTCAGCAGCCTCAGCGGTCCCAGCAGGCCTGGCGTACCTCCCCCATTGAACTTGATGGCTGGCTGTAGGGAGATCATTTTGGTGACATCGCCCTTGTGCTCTGCCTCTTGGTACTGCTCCATCGCCTGCAGTAGCTGAGGGGCAGTCAGCCATAACAAGGAACGCAGTGCACTTTTAGTGCTGCACTTGTGCGCTGGCTCATGACGTCAAGCCCTATGTCTAGCACGCTGCAAGCTGAGAGACTGTGCGATATGGAGTCCTGCACCGCCTGGTAGAGCCGTCCGGAACGCAACAGTTTTTGTGCACTCAGCTGCCAGCTGTTGCCAGCTCAGCACACTAGCCTTGTTGAAGTTGGTGACATAGACTTGGTGGTGCTTCTTGTGGTGGAGCTGCAGGCAGGTGCATGTCCGAGCTTTGGAGGTTCCTAGGCGAGCATGGGCCCTTGTTAAGAAGAAGGCTTGGACGGGACCTCCAACTCCCTCAAACTGGCACCACATCCCATGTCCTTGCGAGTGCGAGCGGGGCAAGATGCGTACCTCCATGATCTCGGGGATTATGACTGGTTGCAGGGCTCCATAGTCGTATGGCAGGTCAGGGAGCGATGCTGTCGCAACGCCTCGGACTTGGTGAGCAGCCTTGCCACCCAGCCGCCGAACACCGAACAGTGTTCGAAGAGCCATGCTTCTATCAGTCTGGTAATTGATGGACGGCTAAGGACGAGCATGGACTCGCTTCAAAGCCGGAATATGCCCAGGGTTTCCCGTCCAATGTGGCACCTTCATACCAGCCGCCGCATCACCTGTATCTCAAAGGGCGGCTGAGCCGTGCTGGAGCCTTGCAGACACACATTCTGGGCCTTCCCCCAAAAGGTTTACAGCTACGTCCACACAAGGGGATCCAAAATGGGGACTATATTTGTGCCGCACTCACCCCGGCGCTTGTAAAAGGCATTGAGCGATGCATAAGAGGCCTCTGGCTTCACTAGGCGTCCGCTGACAACCCAGCTAACTCACCATCATTTAGCACTTTCAGCAAAAGGGAGCCACAGGGATTGCTGCCTACACTTGTAGGCCGAACTCTTAGGTATGCAAGCTTACAAAGCACGGGGAGATATGTATACAACATGAGGCCATGCCGAGGCCTGAGCAAAATCAACATGTAAAACCTAGCTGCCAGGCGGGGCATGAATCGGGTAGCAGTGACATCATCAACTCTGCCTGCAAAACTGATTGCATAAAACGGTGGTGCTCTGCAGCACCCGACACTCCCAGCGATGCCCTATGGACAGCCGCCGCTCCAAAAATTGGTGAACATACAGAGGGCAGTTCTTCTGCCACAAACATTTGCATCAATGCCATGACATTTAAGTGCCATGATACTAGCCTCCAATGGCATTCTGAACCTCTACCACACCGGCGTTATGCTTATTGGTTGGCTATGGCCACATCATAAGGGCATACACATCGCAGCCCCTATATTCCCAAGTGTGTGGAGGTACCCACACACTGCCCTGGTTGCATCAGCAGTACTCACATAAGCTGGCAACACAATGCGACTACTTTCTCAGAGCGTACACAGCAGGCGGCCCGCCTTCCGCCCCACACAGCTCCTCCACATCCCCCTCATCTCCCTCCACAACCGCAGCACCATTACTGTCAGGCATTGCCTCGGGCACCTCCCTCTCCTTGATCTCAAAGGCGAGCCGGCCTGCCTCCTCTTGCGCCACTACCCAGCCGAAGAAGGCTTGCAAGGGTGGGGGCCAGGGTTGTCCATCCTGCCCAGCATCCGGCGCCTGCGCCAGCCAAAGTGCTTTCGTGTGCCTGACCAGCCTGGGACGGCTTTCAAGGGCGGGACCCACACCTGCCCAGCACCCGCCACGCGCTGAACCAGCACAGTCAGGAGCCCCTCATAGCGACCACGGTGGTGGCCACGGACGTGCCGGCCTGCGCAGAGTTCTCCATACACTTCAAAGAGGCAGTTTTGCATGGCCTCGCCTGGCGGACCACCCAGTGGGGGCCAGGGCTCTCTGCTCAGCACTGCCTTGCAGCTACTCGGCAGCACATATGTGGCCATGCCAGGCTGGGTACAGGCTCCGGCAGCCTCCCATCCATGCCGCCCCTTCTCCCACCTTGCCTGCTGCTCTGTAAGCAGGCCACCACCCATGCATATATCCAAGCTGGGCAGGCGCCGGCGATGCTGCCATTGTCGCCACCGTTTACCGTACCTTGAGCTCTTTATACAGCCAAGCTAGCATAGGTGCCGCTGTCAGCTCGTTGATGGCCCGCCGCCCCAGCTTGCCGCGGCCGCACAGCAAGTCCAGGCCCTTGTTCATGATGCACCCCGCGTCCATCCACTGCACCCACGCACAGGCAAAGCACAGAGGGCTGTCAGGACCCTCGGTCAAGACCCAGGCGGACACCCTGTGGCACCAGTTCCAGTGCCAAGAGCAGGACTTTTGACCAGGCTGTTTCATGAATGTGTGCAGCTGGCGTGTGTGGTAGGCATCACAAAAGCAGAGATGGCAGACAGGTACCCAGCTCTGGTATGCAAGTGAGGGAAGAATACAGGGCTGTAGATGGGTGCGAAAGCAAACAAATTGCATTGCAGTTGCGGTTGGGGGTGCACAGAGGAGGCTGTCACGCAAGTAAGTGCACCTGGCTGTGGGATGCCCCAGGGATGACGCTTAACCAGCTGCCATTGACTGCCACCGCCCAAAACATCTGCATCAGCAGTACAAGCAGCGGTAGTGCCTGCGACTGGGTGCTGACTCCTACCAATGGCATGGAAGTTGCGGAGGCCACCACTGCCGTGCACGCTATGCAAACGGGGACAGGCACGGCACAGGGCACCCGCCGCCGCACTGCAGGCACCAAGTGCTGGTTGTCTGCCACCGTTCTTCATGACAGGGTGTACCACCCCTGCTCCCTGTGTCGCACCTGTGTTCGCCAAGGGAGCCGGCATGGACAGGTGCTACTCTGCTGCCAGATGACCCGCGTGTGCACTCCCGCTCCCTCTCCCACCCGCCCTCACACTCAGGCTGCATGCCTTGCCCAGCAAACCACCCCTACCTCATTGCAGGGAGCGCAACTGACAGCAGGGCAGGGGGGTTTACGGCATCAACAACGCAAGGGCACGCGGCAGGGGCCCTACCTTATAGTTGCTGCCCTCCGGGTTGCAGCTGCCAACCAGCCCTGCCCCCGTGATGCCCACCTCCCGCCCGCAGGCAGCCAGGGCCTTGGCAGCCGAGGGGAACTCCGGGGACTCTGGTGACTGCTTGGTATTGTCCACCGGATCCACCAGGTAAGCAGCCCGGATGTCAGGCCTCTCTACACAGGAAAGAACGTGTTGAGACATGTCAAACGGAGCCCGCTGACACTCCAATGCTGTCGGCCAAGAGGCTGCCCAGGTGTCAGGCCTCTTCAGCACAGGACGCAAGCGAGTAGACATATTCAGAGGCGCTCGCTAAGTCTGTCCCATTCTGTCTCCCAGGCAGGGTGCTCTGATGGCAGACTTTCTGCAGCTGGGACCACTGCTAGAAGTAGCAGGTTAGACAGTCACCTGTTGACAGCAGGCCCTGACCTGTGCATTCTCTGCAACCTGTCAAGGGCGATGGCAGTAGCAGCAACCGAATCGCTGCAAGAGATGAAGGCACCAAACTAGGCCGAACCAGTGGAAGCCCACAAACCAAACATGACAGGGAATGTTCTCCACTCACCCGCAAACACCAGTGTGGCCAGCTTGGCCCCTCTGCTGTGCCCCCCCACCACCAGCTGGTCCATGTCCAGCAAGCCATGCAGAGGGCTGCCCTGCTTGTCGTTCTGGCCCACCAGCCAATCCACCAAGGGTTCAAAGGCCTTCAGCTGCAAGGGGGTAGGAGGCACCAGCAGGTGGCGCTGCTTGACAACGTTCATGGGCAAGAGGAACGTGGTCTCATATTCTAAGGTATCCTAAGGCAGGGGCGCTTGCACCAGCTACGAGATGTATGCTGTGGACGTGCAGTCGCCGCATGCGCTAGGACATGGGCAGGTCACATAGTTGACTTGCAGGACAGAGCTTGCACTGATCACTAATCAAATAAAGAGTTTCACAGAAAGGCACAAAAAGTTCAGCTGAGTTGTTGAAGCGAGGGTGCCATGCAGGCTGCCCATACCTCAATGGTATCGTTGAATATGCGTAGGAAGGGGGTGTTGTATTGCGCAACCACAAAGCCCCAGCTGCCAATGCGCTGCACTAAGAGGTGGTAATGACTTGTACGGGCCTGCAATGGCATGCGGCAGCAGCCTCATTTCACCAGTCAAATGCCCGCTCTCAGCTCGCCAGCAACTCGACAAGGCGTGCAGTGGCCTGTTGCACAGCCTTCATCAACAACCCAGAGCTATACCAAGCGAAGGCATAACCATAAGCCAAGGTCCTGTCTGCCTTATCGATCCAGCCAGCGCAACAGGATCCTCCTGGTTGGACGGCCAAGGCAGGGGACAGCTTGCTGTCAGCACAATGGGGTTGAGGCTGTAGGGCCCCCGGGACGCACCTCACAGATTTTGACACCCTGTGCCACTCCCTTGTGCACACAGCAGGCACCCATTTCCCCAGGTCAATTGATCGGTCAGTACAAAACCCCACCTGGAACCCATTGAAAAAGATAAGCACGGGGAAAGGAGGCAAGCCCTTGCTGCTATCACAGGATGGAATGGTGATGTTCAGGTCCAGCGTGTTAGTCAGTGTGGCGTGCAGCTCGGGCGGCAGATGCAAGGTCTGCTGCCAGGACGCAGTGCTGCAAGGGCCTGGCTGCGAGAAATCAACTGTCCCGTTCGCAGCTTGCGCTGCTACCACCGACATAGTCAGCAGCCCTAGGGTGGCCCGTAGGAACGTTGACAGGACCCCCATGTAGAAGATGGTCATGTCTTATCAGGAGTCATCCTTCTGGACCTTGACATGCTGGCCCAGCCAAGGCGCCCCCGCCCTGGAGCCAGAACACTTCAGCCCCACATGCCTGCCCATGGGGGGGGATCCCGACCTCCAACTGCCCATGTAAACTGGTACAGCTGTCGAAGGAGGACTTGGGGGCGTTTGAAGGTAGGTATCAATTCACAGTATCCGTACTAGGCACGTCGCCGCGGCTCTGGTGTGCACCTCCCCAGGCGCCATTTCACAATTCCAGCTCATTGGCAGCACGCCAATTTGGTATTTACTGGCCTGAATACTGAGCTCCGACACTGTCTTCCATGTCAATGCAGCACGTGACACAATTTCACACGAAGTGACGTCCGATGCTGTCGTTGGTCAGCCAAACATCCGTGTTAGCTTGCAGCCTGCAGCTAGCAAGAGCCCTGGCTCCTTTTGCTGTCCCTCTCCTAACCCGTCGCGGCTACACGGCCCAAGCCGAGGCTGCTGTCCAAGGCCTCAGGCAGCTCGAGGCCTCTTCGTTTCCGCGCTTTGATCCAGATAGCCAGCCCCATCCGCCACATCCTGAGGCTGTGCTTGCCAGCCACCACCCCTCACAGCGGTTCTGCTCAGTCCTAGGCTTTGTTAGGTAAGGTTGCTGGTTGCTGCATCCCAGGTTGGCCCTCCTCAGCTCCTTGGGTACTCCTATTTGTAGCCAACAGCTGCTGCCGAACTGCAAACCGCATGGATGCAGGTCACAGTATCCAGACACTGTGTGGTCCAAGGTTGCCAGCCTGTATCCTACGCGTCACCAGCGCAGCCCACTGGCTATTGACATTGCGGTGGGCTCTGAGGGGAGGGCTGGCGTCGAGCTTGCAAAGCGGTGGGTGTGAGGCTCTCAAAGCGTACTGGGAGCCTAATCAGGGCCGCTCCTGCCAGGCCGCCCACTGCACCGATTGCAAGAGCCTGTCGTCTTCAATGATAGCACCATGCTGCGCCTCTACCTGTGCAGCGTTGGCCCTAATTGGCGGTGGGTTCCACTCTCTTAAACTCTTAGCCTCACTCTCGACTGCAGGGGCTTCAGGGTTCTGAGCATCAACGGTGACGATGAAGTGCTGAATCGCACCTCCATCTATGCTCACGCCAGTGATGCTCGGATCAACCTTGTAACCGCCTCCATCGAGCGGCAGCTGGTCTATGACGGTGCAGCAGACCTGGTGAGACAGACCTGGTGCCTATGTCACCGTACCATGACCTTTGCCTGCATCCCTTGTATAAGACGTATCTGAAAAATCAAGTACTGGAATTGATGCCTGCCTTGGCGTGCGACAAAGGTCACGTTCTTCCACGGCCTCCACTGGCTGACACGAAGCAGTGCTTGTCGTGGCGTGCGGCAGGTTACTTGCTTCCATGGCCTCCACCTGCTGGATGTCCATGAGGCGCTGGCAGAGATGCACCGCATCACCAAGCCGGGTGGTCGGCTAGTGGTGGCCTGGAACGACAGGTACACGAAGAGCCCCTGCCTAGCAAGATACTAGATGCCATATGGCACCTTTGTTGTGTAGGGGTAAGCTTCAAGGGGCCTTCTGGACTGTGGGTGTGCAGATGCAGCCACCAGTGCTACCCTTCAGCAAGCAGCTTAGTGAGCGTCTCACCGAGCTCTGACAAGCAGCAGACCTGAGGCTGTGGGGCTGTGTGGTCACACAGGATGCTGTGGCCACATGCAGAAGTAGGACTTGCACGGCACTGGTTGGTGCTACAGTGACCTTCATCTCGACAGGAAAACTAGTTGGTCAGAACCAGCTTTATTCTGACCTCCTGAGTCATGGTCACGCTGCAGGGACCTCAGAAACAACTTCATCACTCAGCTGGAGGCGCTCATTGAGCGCCACGTGCCATCCTACACCCGGACATGCGGCCAGCACGAATTAGACCACTGGGCCACCACACTGCAACAGCAGGGGCTGTTCCGGCTCAGGGAGCACAACACGTACCACAACCCTGTGGTGCTGCGGAACCTCACCACCCTGGGAGATATCCTCAACAGCCAGTCTTACATCCGGGAGGCGCTGCAGGGTGCGTGCATAGCCCTTGCAAACCAGGCCAGACCTTACCGCTGTGCCTCTTTCCGGCTGCTGGGTCTTCCCATCGCTATACTCACTGTACACCCGCACATGCCGAAGGCTGATACCTGCCAAGATCGTATCACCTGCTTACGTCACATACTCGCCCACTCACAGCAGCCCCTGGTGCCTTTTATTGATGAGGCATTGACATACAACTCCTACCTCATTCCTATGTCCTGCTTCCTATGTCCTGCTTCGCTGTGTTTCCAGGCCATGCCCGCAGGGCCTTCAACTCTGAGGTGCGGGCCCTGGTTGAACAACGCTTTGGTGAGGGGCCCCTGCTGCTGCCCATGCTCACCCGCCTCTTCGTGCTGGAGAAGGTGAGCGGCCTTTGGCAGTTAACCTGCGGCAGCCGCATTGCCTGCATAGCTGCGGGTTAGTGGGCACACCAATGCACTCGACCACCTTCGGCACCATATTGTACCGTGCAATGTGGCTGGAGTTGTTGGCTGACACAGGTGGCTGCAGCTAAGTGCCAGCTTATACTGATATGGACACATAGCTGCATCTGCTTCGCATAGCAGGCCGGATACAGGCATCAGTTAAAAAACCGATTTCTTGTTCCCATGCGTGCAGGTGACCCCAAGCCTCCAGTGAGCAATACATTTAGCCCACCCCGGTGCTGCTGCGCTCCCTGTAGCTGCTCTGCAGCATCGCAGCTCCCAAGTTGGGTGTGGTAATCTTGCGAGAGGAGCTCCTCTGCCTTCTGCAGACTTTCCTGTGCTATTTGCTTTGATTCCGTGTAGCCGTGGCTCCCCTCCTGCAGTTGAGACGAACAAGCCAAGTTTTCCCTCTGTGAGTGGTAGTGCCTGCTATATTTGGCTACTTGCTCGCTGGTCACATTGCTGAGTGCGGTGCCTCCTTTTCTTGCCAAGTCTGTTTGTTGAGCTGCGATTGCTGCTGATGAGTGATACTGGAGCTTTGTTGGCCCCCGCCTAGAGGTGCTGACTGCAATAGCGCCAGTGCTGGTTTGTTGAGAGGTAATGTTATTTCATTAGTGTGTCCCTGTACCATTGACTGTGGTTTTGAGGCACCAGTTTTTCCATGTGCCTCCTGCGGGGCAGATGTGGCCTGGGTTAGCTAGGCCGTTTTTCAGCTCTCCTCTTTGATTTTCCTTTGAGAGCAGGCTACTCCTAGTTTTGGAGCTCGCCCCTACTTGCCATGCACCATGAAAAGCTGTGTCATTGCATACCTGAGAAGATATCCAAAATAGCTGTTACAAGGGCTTAGGTGCCATGTCAATTCTTGCTCTGCTTCCACCAACCCTCCAGCCCATATTTGCCCAAACTTCCGGCTGCCGATCCTATCGAGTTGCGCGCTATGCAGACCTCGTTTACCACACAAGAGTTCAGTTCAGCACACACCAGCTATCAATCCTTGGCAGGGAAAGTGTTTGCCGCCACCGCAGGCGCATTCCCCGCCACCGACGCCCATACTTGTTAGCATGCAGAGGTCAGGAAGCGATACCAACATAAGAGGGTGAAACGCACCACGGCACACCTATCTCAGTAAGGCGGAGGACAGGCAGTGGCACGGAAAGTCCCTACAAGTCCCAGCCCCATGCCTCCTCCACCGTGCGATACCACCACACTACACTCCTTCACCTTCAGCTAGCTCTAAGGAGAAGATACTGCATCACCCACAGCACTGCCCGCTCTGGTCAAGCTGCTTGCCTCGCCCCCGTCCTCGCACTGTAATTGTAAGAGCCGCAAGGCCTGCCACAGCTGGACACTGGACCCTTGCCACAGCCCAGCCGACAACTCTGCCTTGGACCCTCCTTTTTGACGTCCAGGCCTTGGAAATGCCTTCACACCTAGCAATATGTGGATGATCCAACCACTTTCACAAGTTCCGACTGAATCACCCATGCCAGCAATGCTGGCGTCCAGGCTGCCCCTGGGCAGAACCTGCGCTTCCCATCAATCAGAGTCCCACAGAACACAGGTGAGATTACTTGGCAACGGCCACGCCAGCGATGCTGTCCTGGGCTCGGTCCTGGGAAGACCCTGGTGAGGCCTTGCCCTCATCAAAGAAGTGGGAGGCTGCCACCGCTCCCAGTGCGGCAAGCGTTACCCCCTGCGCATAGCGCAACCACAGAACAAACGGGATGAAACCACGGAGGTTATGACTTTGGGGTAGCAGACCAGCCTATCATGCAGTATTATTGTTAGCAAGACTGCGCTGCCCAAAGAGTAGGATTACTTGACACGCCAAGTGAGTAAGAGGCGACAAGATGCCGTGGCAATAGTTGCTGTTGTAATACTTGCACCCCTGTTGGACAAACTGACTTGTACACATACCAAAAAGACATATTTAAACCGGCCTACAAGGACCTCACCTGGGCATACATACGGGTGTGGATAATCTTCAACTGTGTGGGGATTGGGCGTGTCCACTGGTATGCAAACGTTGTGGCAACACAGCCGCCCCAGAGATAGCCGACTGCCTTGAGCTTGTTCTGGTTTGCCCACTGTTGAAAATCACGTCCGTACCCCATGTTGTGACGGGCCTGCAAGGGGAACCTGCAGAAACTAACGCCCAGCACCTTGCCCTGGTCTCTCCCATGACAACCCAACACTTCTGGCCCAAGCACTGGCTGAACAACGACCACAGTGCGGCATTTGTGCTGTCCAAGGCATCCAGACGCTGATCTGCGCCTCGACTCGCACCTCTGAGTTGGTGATTGTGTTTGGCTTACAGGAAACTGTCGCGCTGGGGAGGTCGTTCGGGGGTATCTGATTGCTGTTTCGGGGTGGTGCAACTGAGCTTCAGGGCAAATGGCACCCGGGATGACTGGACATTAGCCCGGGGCAATGCTCCAGCTCAGCTGGGCGTGGAAGGCGCAAGAACGGGGGGAGGTGATCAAGGCGATCAATGGGAAAATCTTCGCCCCAATAAACGGTACGTATGGAGGTGCTGGTTCTGGATGGGGGCACTGGCCACCTGTTGAAGGCCAAGGGTATTGAACAGCTGGTGCCGGGGCTAGCCTATGATCAACTCTTCCTTGCTGGCACGCTGGCCAACATACATCAACCTGAGCTAGTGAAGGAAGTCCACAGAGAGTATGTGGTAGCGGGGGCAGATGTGTTGACCACCAACTCCTTTGCATGCACGTCATACTCGCTTTCCAAGATTGGCAAGGCATGCCAGGCAGCTGAGCTCATCAGCTCGGCAGCCAGGCTTGCCAGGGAAGTCGCTGACCAGGCCGGCCGCCAGGTACAGGTAGCAGGTAGGCCGCTTTGCCTTGCTGGCCTACTTCGCTCGGTTAGCTATCCACGTCTGTGTGCGAACGTTCACTGCCACACAGCCGGGACTATAGGCATTCATCATCTTGAAAACCTGCGCTGCCTGCGTCTTTAAGCTGCAGGCACGCTCCCGCCCCTGCAAGAGAGCTACCAGACCCATGGCCTGCCTTCCCCAGACGACATGCAGCAGCAATATCGGCAGATAGCTGCTGCATTGCTGCCCCATGTGGACTTGCTGCTTTGCGAGACCCTGGCCACTGTGGCTGAAGGGCTGGCTGCTGCCACGGTTGCCAGCGAGAGTGGAAAGCCCTGGTGGATCAGTTGGACGCTGGAAGACAATCTTAGTGCCAGGCTGCGAAGCGGGGAAGCACTGGAGGTGAGAACCACATGCATACACTTTCTCTTCTATGGTGCTAACTCTTAACTTTCTGTTGCTTGTGACCCTGCATCTCGCACTTAGGTGGTGCACTGGCAAGCCTAAGAGGCAGTTCTGCCATAAATGGCAGCTTACTCTTTGACCACGAGAGCTGTCAACATGCCTGTGAGGACGCCATTCGCCCCGTAAGCTCTGTTATCTCAGGGGGTTCCACTAGGACATCATGCAATTTGCGCGGTGGCCGCTCCACTTGACAGGCTATGGCCCCTGGCTGCTGCTGCAGACTGCTGTGGCAACAATATCCCAGCTTCCAGGTCTACAGGCCCTGCTCGTCAACTGCTGCAGCCCACAGGCAGTTGCAGCGGCACTTCCCAGGCTGCAACGCTGTGCGCCACCAACAGTCAGGATAGGCGGTTATGCAAATGGGTTTGCCACCACCACCAGCCAGTGGCTAGCAGGCACCGGAGCGGCCCCTGAGGCAGGGTTACATGTCGTCCCTCCGGCTGAAGAGTACACCAGGGAAGGTATCATCCTACCAGACTCGTATGCCAGACATGCTGCTCACTGGCGAGCTCTGGGGGCGTCAGTTGTTGGCGGCTGTTGCGGGGTGGGCCCCCAGCATATTGAAGCTGTGAAGGAGTCCTTGGACGGAGATGACTGATTTGTTAGTCATGATATTCAAATGCTTCCCGTGCCATTTTGCCGGAAAACCTCAGGATTCTTCTAGTGCTGTTTCTCTAAGGCAAGTCTTTGCAGCAACCGAGTAAATAGCAACCGCAGAAAGTGATCACAAACCCAAGTGGTCCCATCTCTGTTATTCCCCGCTGGTTACTGACTTGCAAGCGGCGATACACACGCAACAGTAATTGCAGTCAAACCGGAAAGGCGACAACCATGGCGCCCAAGCGTGGTATGAGTTTGGAGGAAAAACGAAATACCATCTTGGACATTTTCCACACAACCAAAGAGGTGTATGTGCTCAAGGTGCGAGTTCTTCCCACATCAGTCGTCGCAAACAGCGCAGCACGAGTGCTAGGAAGTAAAAAAGAGCTGTATTTGCAGGATATAGAGAAGCTGGGCTCTAAGCGAGGCGTCATATCTCAGAGTATTAAGGACGTGCTGCAGGTGGGTCAGAACAGCTTGCCACCTGCCAGCGTGCCAGGGCCCTTGCCCATAGCATTATCAAAACCACTGTGCTGCACATCTCCCGAGGGTGGTGATACCGACTTTTTACAGCCTGCATGCTGAGCATTTAGTTAGGAGTGCCTCACCTTGACCCTCCTGCGGCTGCTTTGTAGAGCCTTGTAGATGATGACTTGGTGCGGCAGGAGAAAATAGGTAGGTTAGGAAGAGGGAAAGGTCAAAGATCATCTTTGTTGGCAGCTACAGCGGGATGGTTGTTTGCTGTAGCTGGATGGGGGCTCGGTGTGGCGCAGCCTGACGGTCACGTGCTAGCACTGCTGAGAGCTCCTCCACTTGCCTTACATGCAGGCATCTCCAACTACTTCTGGTGCGGATGTTTTGCTGTGCAAGCTGACGGAGTGTGACAGGGTGTGACATGTGCTGGGCTCCCAGCCTGAGACCCGCATCGTTGAATGGTGCGTGCTTCACTCAGCACCACTTTCTGGCAAGGCAAAACGCAAACCCCCCACACACCCGGGGGCTCCTTGCTGCCTGCAGGTCTTTCCCAAGTGACACGGCAGTCAAGGTGAGCTGGGGCGATACTTCACGCATCATATCTACCGCATCAGCCAGACACTGTTTTCTCTACTTCTTGACCGCCACGGTGAGCTTGCCTGCCCTGTGCCAAAGTGGGATTAAAGCCACTGCGCAGCCAGAAGTCATTTGGTTTTGGTTTTTGAACACTACACACCAGCCACTGAACCATTGCCCCTGTGGTGCCGTGCTCCTTCGTGCCTGCAGCTGGAGACGGACATAGGCAAGCTGCAGCAGCGGCTGGAGGAGCGGCAGGCGGAGCGGCAGAGGCTGGACACACAGCTGGAGGAGAGCAAAGTTGGGAAGGAGGACAGCGTGAGTCAAGCATGACGCTGGGCATGGGGTGGGGTCATAATCATTGCTGACTAAAGGGAGAAGCTCGTTGAGCAGTTGGAAAGCGCATGTTGGAGACAGGGTGTGGTTGCTGTGGGCTGGTTTGCTGGAGCTGGTGGGTCTGCTGGAGCTGGTGCTCCAGCTGGTGCGTATTTTTTTGGTAACCGTGCAAGCTGCTATGTGACTTCCTTGCTTGTAGGGCTGTCAGCAGCAGCTGCTTCCTGCATTGAGCTCTGCCACCGCCAAGCTGATGGCTGGGTGGGGATACTGGGGTATGCTACTGTGCTGTGCTGAGCTGCCGGGGACATCCAATCTCTGCAGGGCGAGCGGCAGGAGCTGGTGCGGCAGCTGAAGCAACTGGAGGAAAGAGTGGCGCAGCAGAAGGCCGAGTTGGCCAAGTATTCCGACAATGACCCGGAGAGATATGAGGCCATGCGTAAGTAATGTGGGACCCCTGAGGAGCACACCCCTGGGACCTTTGAGTAGGGCTGAGATGTGCAGCTAGTGCTATCCTCCATGTACGCTTCTCCGTCATTACAAGTGGCCAGCCTCCCAATGTTGGCCTAGGCGTGGGTCTTGCTGAGCATGGCAGAGTTCGTAGGCCGGCTCGTTGCCAAATGCCTGGCGATACCGAGCCCGCTTGTGCCTGTACTGTGCTCCACGGTTGCCCTGCCCTCCCCTCCTGGTGGCCTGCGCATGAGTTGAGCCTCACAGTGGACGGCTCCTTATTCATGTATGGTGATGTAGCTAACACTTGTATTCCTTGCGTGCGCACAGGGGAGGCTATCCATGTGGCCAAGGACTCCTCCAACAGATGGCTAGGTATGGCAGACTTGCAGCTAGCACGTGGGCAGGCTGGCAAAGGAGACTTCTCTTCTGGCCTTGTCACCTGGGCGCATGCAGAGGTGCTTCAATGCCCCACCTTACAGGGGGAGGCTTGAGCAGGAGGGGGGGAGTCTTGTGGGTGGCGGATAGTGTAAACAGAGAGGAGGGGCAGGGGCTACCTGCATAGGCAGGACTTGATGGAAGGTCTGCTCGGTGGCTTGTTTGGATTGGGAGCCAGTAGGTCTCCCAAACTCACTTGCCCAAGCACGGCCATATGTGTCCCTCCCGTTTTTGTTGCCAGGCCCTTGCCTGCCGGGCACCTCCTAACCACCCTGTAGGTCTAGGGCCCAGGACAACCACAGTCCTGAACTGTTGAGCATAATAGGTGGACTATACATTAAAGCTTGTTACTTCCCAGCTCTCTCTCTCTGCTCACCCTCCCTGTCGCAGACAACATCTACACCCTTGAGACGTGGCTGAAACGCAAATTTGAGGGCATGAAGGAGGAGGTGGACAACCTCTTCAAAGAGGTGGGGAGTGGGTGGGGACTCTTAACCTTTGGGTAATCGTAGTTTTGTTTTGTCATCCGCGAGCCAGTGGGTGTACACTGGTTTAGTGGTGGCGGGATGGTGCCGCCCAATACTTCAACAGTTGTGATGCCCAAGCACGATATGAAGTATGCATGGTGGGTTGCCTGCCTGGTACCTCCGCTTCTACAGTGCCTTGTACTACTTCCTTGGTGTGCGCCTGGAGTGAAAACCTCCGCTCAGGGGTGGATATAAGGTTGGTTGGTTCTTTCTTGTATGGTGGTGGTGGTGGTGTGTGTGTGTGTGTGGTGGTGGTGGTGGTGTGGTGGGGGGT
>BBXU01001518.1:0-20727 GCA_001598975.1 Parachlorella kessleri | reverse complement strand
TCCCTCCTTTCTTCATAGCAACCGCAATAGAGTGGAAGGAGGCCGTCCGCCCTCTGCAGACCGCGTTGCGTCCTGCCCTGTAGAAATTTTCTGCAGATGTGGGTTCCTAGGCACTAGCTGTGGTCAGCACTTCTCATACATTAGGCCACAGACAGGTGGCTCCCCTCAACCGAGCAGCCACCAGTGTGCACCAAACATCTCACTTCCCTGCTTGAAGGATCATCACTGCAAAACTCCATCAAGGTGATCTGGGTTGGGTTTTGCACCAAACTTCTGCTTGCACACAAACCAAGTACTTGCGCCCTCGAGCTGACGAGGCAGCTTCCCTCCCGCTCGGCAGGCGTGGGCCGCCCAATGTGATAACGAATGTTTGGTGTGCCGAGTCGCAAAGCAAAAGGGAGGTGGTTGACTTCTTAACAAACTGGGGTGTAGGCGGCGCTAACGAACGAAGGAGCGTAGAAGAACAACTCGCGGGGATCACTTTCGAAGCCGGTTTTCCGAAGGCATACAGACGGTAAGATGCATGAAAGACGCAGTTGGTGCAATCCTAGGTTGAACACAGTCCTTGGTTACTTGTTTAAGTGTCTGGGGTGTCTGACAGGTACCTCAGCTTCCTGGAGGGTTTGGTCGTCACGTGATGCATTCGTTCTGTGTTTTATGGAACGTGCATGCATGTAGCAAACTGTTTAGGTCGTCGTCGCTGTTCCTAGGGAGGATAGGACATGTGCCTACGAGCTGAGCCAGCCACCTTTGTGGCTTGCAGAGATCATGGCCGACGTTCAGCCAGGAGTTATGCCGCCTCCCCGGCCTGACGATCTGCCCCTAAGGGGTGAGCGTTGGCTGTGTGTATGTTGTATCTAGTTGTGAAGCGCAAATTGCCTACACAGGTGCAGTGCAGTCTTGACCTTCAAGACCCTTCTGAGGGCAGCCCTATTAGAGAGGCCCCTCGAGTCCCTTATACCCTCACAAGCCCACCTGCAACATGGCCGGCAAAAAATGGTCGGCCTTTCACGGGGCTTGCCCCTGACAAAGCTGGAAAGTAGTGTGCTGATGCCCTACATGGCAGCTTTGGGCTCTGTGCCCTCATGCCCTGCTCTCGTTGCTGGGTTTGCGTGGGAACAATCAACTCCCTGTTAGTACGCTTGCAACCCTTCCTGCATCCTCCACCCAGTTGCTCTGGCCGCCAGCTTTTGTGTGCTTTGATGCTGCTTTTGCATCACCAACCGGCCCAACTGTTGCATCACTAGCTAGCCGGCCCAGGCACTGTTTGCTTATACTTGTTGCCCAACCATACCTTCGGACTAACAAGGGAGTTGTAGGTTCGTTTCAGGAGGAGTTAATGGCTCCACCTTCCCTTAAACAAGCCACTTTTCCTGCTGGTGACACCCCCCTTGGCTGCAAAGCAGCCTCACTGTCACCTGCGGCGGTCTAAACTAATTTCAATCCATTGGGACTTCCCGCAGGTTACGCGACCACCCCTGCGTATGCGACGACCCCCGCCGGCTATGGCGCAGCTCCCTCCGAGGACAGGGGCCGCACAGTGGCGGGCCTGCACATCCCCGGCGCCTCCACGCTGTATTCCCTGCTGGGCCTGGTACTGCTGGCATCGGGCATCCTGGCCCTCATTATGCCCTACAGGGTGAGTGCTTGTAGTAGTGCATTAGTAATCATCATGCCCCACAGGGTGAGTGCTAGTCGTGCCAAACTGGCAGCTCCCGTGTCATGCCTTACAGGTTGAGTGCTTGTAGTACCAGGAAACTTGCGTATGATGCCTTACAGGGTTGCGAGCTTGTAGGTATACAATGTCTGTGCAGGTCGGGTTGGTGATGGTTGCCTGGGGTTCCTAGGGTGGGAGGGTGGGCGCTTTGGACAGGGAATTGGGTTAGTTTGGCTGGAAACCATCAACATGAGAACGGGAAAGCGGCTGGCATGGAAAGGAGGATGTTGACTGGCAAGGTGGCTTGTCAGCTTCCATTCGTAGGTTTGGCTCCCCTGCAGTGCCAGTTGGGCTCAATCAATATTTCAACTAGCTTTTCACATCAACAGCCAGAGCGCGTGCCGTAGAATGTTGGGCTTTGCTAAGTTAGAGTGCCTCCCTGCAGCTGTGTGGGTCTTCTACTGGTTTCCTGCCCTGCGTGCCACACCATATCCTGCTGACCGCCCCTTGTCCATGTTGTGCTGCCCTGCAGCTGAGCGACTGGTTCTTCCGGGACCACATCACCCACCCGGACGTGCTGTACGAGGAGCTTTGGCGGATCCTGGCTGGCTCTCTGCTCACAGGCGCCATCACCTGCTTCGGGCTGAAGGTGGGGCGGCATGCTGGGGTGCGCTGTGGGCCTGTGGCTGAGCAGCATGTGTGCTAGCTATTGGGTGCCCTCCTCGCAAGGTGGTTCTTCCCAAGGGGAAGCCATCATGCCCCGGGTGAAGGGGTGAAGGGCAACATGGCATCCGGTGTTACCATGTGCTCCTTGCTGGCTGAGTGCCCGGGTAGGCTAGCAGTATCGTGGCTCGCTGGGCATGCCATCACATCATCGTCTTGTGCTGTGCTATGCAGGTTGCTGCTGACCGGCGCCAGCTGAACGACTATGCCGTCCAGCGCCTGCAGCACGGCTTCTTCTGGTTCGCCGCCATCGTGATCCTGCTGCATCTGATCCACCTGCTGTTTGTGAAGACCCTGACCTTCTGGGGCCTGCTCATCGGTGAGTCATAGAGGAGGCAGTGATAGTCATGGAGGGGAATTGATAGAGATGTTGGGGAGGAGCATGGGTGGGCTGCTCTAGTGAGTGCATACAGGCAGGTTGGGACGTGGGCTTGTTGTGAAGGTGCTTATCAGTGCTGGATTGCAGTACTGCAATTATCGGTGCAAGGCACCCATCCTGGTGCTCTTTTAACAGTGCCTGCTCCCTGAGCAATTGGCTTTGACTGGTGGGTTCACCGATCCCTCAGAGTCCCTGACTGCAGAGATAGTGAAAGCCAGCAAACGAGCGAGTGCCGGGTAATGTAATGGTGCTGTCGCCTGCGTGCCTGTCTGCAGGTGGTGTGGTGATGGGTCTGACGCTACTCATCCCTGCCGCGCACCTGGGCATGAGCGGTGGCTTCAGCTTCCAGCCCATGTGGGAGGTGAGCCCCGTCAGCCTCCCTGCGGTCAAATTAGCATACATGCCTGTTGCTCTGCATACTTAAAGCCCCTTGTAGGCGGCAAGTTGGAGTAGCCACAGCTGGCAGGCATGCCGGGGGTATGAAGTATCATCTGTGACGGGAAGGTTCTGGTGCAGAAACACCCCAGCAGCTCTTCCATTGTTGTGATGGCGCCAGCAAATCAGCACGCATCGGCAAACTTCTGCTCTGCTTCTTGGGCAGAACTGCCAGCTAACCCTCTGCTGCCCACGCTGTGCGTGCAGGGCATCGTGCTGTGCTTTGGCAACCTGTTTGCCCCCCGCCGCATCACCTCCTCGGTCTTCCTCTATGCCCTGCTCACCATCCTCTTCACGGTGGCGGGCCTGGCTTACCTCCTGCTCCCCAAGTAAGTGGTGGCGGCAATGATGCGCACAGTACACAGCCTTGCGGGCACATGTGGCGTTGTGCTGGGAGCGGGGCCCCCTATGGGGAAGCGCAGTCCTAATGAATAAGCTTTTGAACCCGTGGGCTGGCCGGCTGCATGCCGGCAGCTGGCTGTGGAGGAGTTGGGTTGGTGTTGCTGTTTGCTGTCGCTGGTTGGTGGAGCTTAGGCAGCCCAAGGCCGCTGCTGGCCGCCTCGCTCGAGACTGGGATGCCTGGGCATGGCTTGGGGCATTGCTGGCTGGTAGAGAAGATTACAGCTGGGTCCACTTGCATGGTGCAAAAGAGACACTTAGTGGCAGTTTGTGCTACGCTGCAAAGCCAGCGCATGGGCGTCATGGCACCCTACAAACACTTGTATCAGTTCTCCCCCAACGTTGTCGACAGGTTAACCTTGAGGTGGACTTTTGGCTACGACGAGGGCGATCGCAGCGCCTTCCTGTGGCAGTGCATCGGTGCTGCCATGGTCACACTTTTCGCCGGCATTACCTACACCTGCGAGGTGGGCGGGGCCATGCAAGTGCTGCAGTACAGGACTCCCTAATGGGAGTCTCTTGCTTGGGTGCTTGCTCCCCTGGCAAAACAGCGGGCGTTGCTAATGCCTGTGCATGGGGCGCCGCTGCTTTGGGTCTCTGGGGTGCGCAATGAGGCAAACCTCTAGGCACCACCCAGCCCGACATACTGACCTGGAACCACACACGTACAGCCAGGGCTGGTAAGGATGCTCTGCTCACCCACCTGCTACATGCTCCTGGCTTGTGTACAGGAGCGCGCCATCCAGGGCCGCTTGTTCACCACCCTGCCCAAGGTGCTCAATGTCGGCCTCCTGGTGTCGGCGCTCTTTCACATCCTGGAGTTCGGCTCCCTGCTGGTCGATGGAGGCATCGACGTGAGTCACCCTGGGGGACACTAGGGCCCCCAACAGCCTCAGCAAGTTGACACTACTTGGGTGGCGGGCTTTCCGTGCATGATCCAACTTACGATAAAATCTCTAGTTTGCATTTCTGCGACCGACATCGGATGTGTTGTGGTGGTGGATGGGGGTGGCAAGGTGCGTATCTTTGCCAACATTCCCTTCCTACATGCCGTGTTGCCGCCTGCCTCTCAACTCTTGAAGAGTTCAGCTGACGAGCTGACGACAGGACAAGTGCCCAAGAGGAGTGGCCCGTGTGCAGGCTTGCGTTGGCTGCCAAGGGGCACTCTGCTGACCCACACTACCCGGCCCTCTGGGCAGGGTATTATATGCTTTCATGACACCAACCTGCTACGCATGTGTGATGCCTGCAGGGCCGCTACCTGCTGGTGGGCCTGTTTGTGCACTGGGTGCTGACCCTCATCACCGCCATCGTGGGCCTGTCTGCCACGGAGCCCCCCGTTGCTGCGGCCTACGAGTACGAGCCCCTGGGCGGCGACAATGCCTAAAGAGCGAGCCGCGGGGAGCTCGTTATCCAGCCTGGTGCAAGAAGCGCTGCCTGGCTGGTGACAAGTGCCAAGTTACCCTGTGGATCTGATGACGGGTCTCCTCAGCAGGCATCTAAGAGTTTGGGAGTGCGATGCGTTGTGGCAGAGCATGACCTCTGGGGATGACATGTGGCTGGTTTGGGGCCGAGGCTGTCGTCCATCAAGGAGCCTGGGTGCACTGCCCAGGCAGCGGAAGCATTGCGTATGGCTGATGTTTCAAGATGCAAGTGCGGCTGCGTGCCCAATGGCGGGTTGATCACATGAATGACGAAACATATCAGCGCCTCTAGCTGCTGGCGTGGCTTGAGCAAGGAGAAAAGGTGGAGTGGGGACAGCAGGCTCTGGTGTATGGCAGGCTCGGTGGCCATGGGTTGCTGCGGAGATCGGATGCAACGGATGGAAGTTTCAAGTGGGTTTGCACCTCACTTGGTGTGTGGTAGTTGGGATTTTGCGATGTCGCTGTGGATCCGCTCTCTTGGAACGCAACGAGGATTTTCTGTGGGTCGTGCATGTCCGCACTATGTTGTGCTGCGGCGTGCTTCAACATATTTTGAGCATACCTTAGTGTAGGCTACATGCATATATATTGACACCGGCTCTGTGTCTATGTCAGGCTCCTCCTTCGATCCACATTGCATTTTGTGTTTCACAGGCCTTTTAGTGAAGACCTGTGTTCCTTACTGACTTCGTGGGGGCGTTTGTGTATGTTTCGCTGTTATTTTGCAATGAAACAGAGACGCGATTTCAGCTTGCTGCCACACGTCGAAATCAAGCTACCACGTGAGTCACACTTGGGAACAAAACATCACGAGGATTGTGTGCATCCATTTGTGCCCATATAGTGCATAACTACTACAAAGCCTGATAGACCCACACAGACACCGCCAACATGAGGATAAATGTGTTGGCAGTACCATGCTGCACTGCTCGCCGGCGGTTGATGCTTCAAAGCACGCGGTTTCACCTTACAGCAACACCCCAAACCATCATTTTACCACTACCGGGATCAAGAACGGACACAATACTACCCAAACACATGCCAACCTCCCAGCCAGCGTTTGCATGCGAAGTCTGCCACACTTGCCTAGGGCATAGCATGTTCGACTAACCGCTGTAACCAGTCCAGCCCAGGCTAGTACAAAATCCAGTCCAAGGCACTAGGCCAATGCCAGCTGGCTGTCTAAGAGTCAGATATAGTTGCTCCCCTCTCCTTCTTGCGCTTGTCTTTATCCTTGCTGCTTGTGAAGCGTTTGTAGAACTTGGTCTCCAGCTTCGTCAGCTTGCTGGCAAAGGAGATGTTCTGGGCGCAACAGGAAGGCCGAATGTGTCAGTTCAGCTGTGCCGCACAGCTGGGACACCCCAAAGCATGGGTTGGCAAGCCTGTAACAATCTCACCAACCAAGGAAGGCAGCAAAGCCAGTAGCAGGCAGCAGCTGCCCCTGCCGCAAACACACAGGGATGTACAGCTTGGGAAGTGACGCGCAAAGTCAACAACCACGTTGACAGCCAAGCTGCATTCCCCTCCCTCGCTATCCGGTCAACCTAGGCAGCTACTTCCTAGCAAACCCCGCTCTATGCCCCCAAAACCATCAACCACCCAGTAAGCGCGCACCTTCTCCTGAACCTTGACCAGCGCCTGCTTCAGCTTGACAATCTGCTCCTGCGCCTCCGCCCACAGTAGCTTGGTCTCAATCAGCTCCGTGGCAATCCTGCATATACATGAAAGCCATGTTTGCAGTCCACGCCACCTTCACAATTTACCCGTCTGGCGCCGCAATGCCACCAACGCACCCCCGCTAGGCTGACACGTCTGGTCCAATGTCTTCCACTGTGGCAGCCAGAAGCGGCCACTGCAGGGAACAAGTATAGCCCCAGGTCTACTGTTGCCGCGCTCAAGGGGCTGGCAGTTGCCGCTGGAGCTGCACTGCTTGACGTGTGTGCCGTCCCCACCTGTCGTGCTCTGACTTGAACAACGCATTCACATCGCGCGCATTGCGGGTAATCAGCAGCTCCTTCTCCAGCTTGGCAATGCGGGCACGCAACTCGCCATCATCGCCTGCCAGGAGGTATGGGGGATCGCAAGCTTGAGCTTAACTATAAAATGCAGCACACCAACGCAGCCACTGCCTGGGTTTAATGTTACCATCTCCATTTTCAAGCTAGGTCATGCGGGCTTGTAGCCTGCCAATAAATACTGGTGCCACTAGTCACTGCCTGGTGGCAGACGCGTCGCATCAGGCGCCCAACCAATGCTTAGTGCGTTAACTGCTTCACCCTAACCTACCCCACTTTAAGTGTTGAGCACGCTCGACAAAGAAACGGGTCACAGCCAGCTTAGACAACAGAGGTACATGGTGATGTGGGACCCTCTGCCCTGCTTACCTGCCCTGAGGGTGAACAGCTCGTCCCGCAGCTCGGCCACCTTGGCCTCGGCCTCGCCCTTCTCAGCCTCAGCCTGACAACAACACAGTGCCCAGACTGCTGGTAAGCTTGCCCTGTCACCATTCCACAAAGCTATAAGATACAATTGAGCAGCATGATGCTTTGAAAACCGAAGGGGCCAAGTAGCACATATTTTAGGGCCAAAAAATAGTGATCATAGGCCAGGCCAGCCCAGCAACGCAGCAGCATTACACGCAAATGTCACCGGAAGCAATAGTTTATTGGCATTCAATGGCATTCGCGCATACCCCGCCTCTTGCACCTAAAACCCACACCGAGGCTCCCCAAGCAGATGCAGTCCACAACCCACCCAACGCACCAGCCCTAGAGGCTGCCACTCCCCTCTCTTCCCCACACAGGCACTCTCCCACACTCACCGCCGCCAGGCGTTGAACCACGTCCGAAAGCTCCCTGCTGGAGTAGTCTGCCAGCCGGTGCGCCTCCTCCACCTGCTGCCCCAGCGTGGCCAGCTCAGCAGCGTGCACTGTGCGCACCTCAGCCAGCTCTGCCTCCAGGGTCTCCTACACAATAGCAACGAGACAGCCACGCGCTTACTAGGTGGGTGTACAAGCTATCACAAGATGCACCGTGGCAGAGGCTGCATTGCGTGGCAGAAAGGTAATTAGGCACAGCAGAGGCAGCGCCGCAGGCAGTGCACTTCCGCTCTCCGCCGCATAGTGCGGCTCCACCGGTGTGCCATCAACACGGTCTTCAGCTACAGCAGCACTTTATGCCCAATGACCACCAGATCAGTGTCCATGACAGGTCCTAGCCGCTGCCCCACCTTCTGCTGTGCCAGGCCTGCCGCGCTGCTGTTGTGCTCCTTGGCAGCCAGCATTGCCGCAGCCATGTCGCGCTGCAACTGTTCCAGCTGTGCTTCCTGAACCTGCCGGGCCCGGGCAGCCTGCAAGTCCACATCACCCACCTTATATAATGACCTTCTCGCTCAACTACCCCCCCCCCCCTCTGACAGAGCCTCAGCTAAGCCTGCGACAAAGCTTCCGCACGCGCAACCCACTTCCAGATGCAGTTTGGTGCATTTCCCACTAACGCTGCCCGGCTCCCGCTCAACAACCCCTCAACATTGCCACTATGACTTTGTCATTCTCAGGTCTGCAACCAGGCATGCTACAAGCCCGCCCACCTCCTCCAGCTGCTGCAGCCGCATCTGGTTGGTAGCTGCAGCCCGCTCCGCCTCCATCAGTGCATTTCGCAGCGTGTCCTTCTCCGCCTCGGCTTGCTGCAGCCCAGCGCGCACCTGAGACAGCTCCCTGCACGTGAACAGCCAGCTGCCAGAGGTCAGGAGGCTAGGAAAGTGGATAGCACCAGCATGAGATGTCACAGCTGGTGAAAATGTAATAGCATCCCTTGGAGCGTGGGGACTGTGCCACCAGTTTCCACTGGTAGCCACCATCCAGTCCACCAGCGATCACAGTGGCTCAAGTTGGACGCACAGCAATGTTTTTTGCTGGCACCTCTTCCCTCTTCCCCTGCCTTGACTGCCCATGGCCAGGCACGCCCACCTGCTTGTGGCCTCCAGCTGCGCAGCCCTGCTCTCAGCTGCACGCTTCCGCTCCTCCAAGTCATGCACCAACTGGTCATGCGCAGCGCCACCAAGCTGGCCATTGGCACCGACTGCTACCGCAGCACCGCCGGCCAGGCCTGCTGCTCCTGCCACCACTGCCAGCTTGTGCTGCAGCTCTGACTCCTGCAACATCATATACCGTGACATACATACTGATGCCTCCCTATGTTGAAGGTGGGATCCACCACTGCCTCCTTCATAGCCGGAATAAAATTTACCCTGTTGCCAACTGTGTCAAAGGTGAAGCACATGTCTCGTCAAGCGCTGAATAATCCTCAATCTGACAAGCAGGCCGTCGACCCATTAACCAATGCCCCACCTCACCATACCTCAAATGTACAGGACCCACAAGGGCCTCCCACACTGCTCCTTGCCTCTACATTTGAGGCGTCATGCAGCGCTAAGGTTTCCGCGGCAACGCAACCCTGCACAGCACGCCGGAGCTGCACACCTGCAGCTTGCTGGCCTCCAGCTTCTCTTCCAGCAAATGCTGCTGGTTGAGCAACTCGCCGCGTTCCTGCTCCACCTCACGAAGCCGAGCCTGCACCGCATGATGCCCAAAACATGGCATTAACACCAAGGCAGCCACCCAGTTGGCTTCGCAAGTTAATGACATCACTCTTCAGCTCACTCACAATCTTGTGATGTGTCCCGCCTCTGTGCCCCTCTCTGAGGGGGCAACATGGACTCGGATTACCACAGTATCCCTCCTCCCATTCCACCCCATATGACCGCACCCGACAATGTGCATCGCCCACATGAGTCACCCCCCTACAGGGACCTGCACAGTCACAGGCACCCGTTTGCTTGCCTTGGCCTCCTCCAGGGATTCCGCCAGCTCCGCCGCCCGCGCCTCGGCAGAAGCAGCCTCGCCACCGACCCCGGCTGCAGCAGCCTCCGCCTGCTCCCGCGCCAGTGACAGCTCCCCCTGTAGCCGCTCCTTCTCATGCTGCAGGTACTGCACCTCCAGCTGCAGCCCATCGGCCCGCTCCTCCGCAGACTTGACCTGCAGCCCGGACACTCAGCATTAGTAACACGGTCTTCATTATGCAGCGTCCGCTGCCAAGCACTAGCATGCTGCACCACATGGACTTGCGTGGCTGGAGTGTTGGGATGCTGGCTGAAGGAAGGCACAGTGCCTCACCCTAGAAGCGAGCCTCAAAGTAGCACCAAGGGAATCTTAACCAGACTTGCCCCGCCTACTGACCCAGTTCTCAGCCAAACGGTAATGTCAAGTCCAAGCTGCTGTTCATGCCCAACAGTCCCAGAGCCCGCATTAAATACAACATCTGCATGCAGCCAGCCACCCACCTGATCAAACGAGTCCTGCTCTTCGCGCTTTACAGCGGCTAGCTGGCCCTGCAGCTCCGCCACTCTCGCTGCTGCCTCCAGCCGCCCGGCGTCTGCCTTCTCAACAAACTCCTCCATCTCGCGGATCCGGGCCTGCAAGTATCATGACCCAGCGTTTTGTAGAATAGAAGAGGACCCTTCCCGCTCAGGCAGCTGAATACAACCCACAGCTTCTGCCAATGGCACGCCATACATCACATAATTCAGACTTGCTCTACTACCACCTCTGGGGTATCAGAATGCACCATCCGCTGCACAGGCCAGGGATGCCAGCCTGGTAGCAGCGGTCAGCAGGACTTTTCAAGCAAAAAGCCAAAGTGCAATCACCCTGGCAAGCGACTTGGCTGTAGCAGGAGTGGGTACCTCACCTGTAGGACTTCCACCTCAATGCGGGCCTGTGCCTCAGCTTCCTGCCTCACCCGGTCAAGCTCAGCCGTCAGCTGCACCAAATGCACACAGAACCCATCATCAGGAACATCGAGGGTTAAGTAACAAAAGGTCTTCCCCTCCCTTTGTCATGTCCGGGTACCTTGAACCTAATACCTCAGCGATGCACTTTGGCAATGCCCCCTCAGAGCCCACCACCCACAAACACATACACCGGCAAGAAGCAACACAGGGCAGCCAGTTCAACCGCTAGTCCACCATGCCTCTCCTAGTCTCCAGAGCAGCATCAGCAGCAGCACCTGCTCGTCCATGGCCTCTGGGGTCAGCTTGGCCTCCAGAGAGTCTCTCTCGGAGGTCAGCTGGGTGCACTGGGACTGGAGCTCGTCCTTCTCCCGCTGCAACCGCTCCGCCAACAGCACACTCTCCTCCACGCGTCTGGAGCAACAAAGGTAACACCAGTTGCCAGAAGATAGTATGGAGCAAAGTGAAGCATGCAGTGCAGAGAGGTCGACTGGAAGCCTCCTACAAGTGGCGCTCACACGGCGTTCTAGGAAGGGGGCACGCAGGTCGATTTAGTGCAGTGCTTGAGATGATGGATTCACCGACCCACAGCCCGCTTTTCTTGGCAGATATCACCTGAAGCCGTCTTGCATGCGTGCCTCCCAGTCTGCCTTCTCCTTCACTGCCTTCTTCTGCTGCCACTCCATGTCATTCTTCAGGTTCTCCACCTGCATGTCAGACGCGCACCAGTTGACAATGTCTCCCGGACTGATCCAAGGAGGCAAGGCTGCCAAATACTTGACACAATCCGGTAGCCCGCAGTCGGTTTCATTCAACCCCTGCCTATAGGCAATCATCGCTTACCCCTGCAGGCAGCTCCAGACCATCATTTATTCGATACGGCTCATCCTCAAATCACCTCCTCATGTAAATCATGGTTCTCGGCCTGAGCCTGCTCCAGCAGGTTGAGCGCCTCCGTGGCCATCGTCTCAGCCTCGGTCAGCTCACGCTCGACCGTCGTCAGGCGTTCCCTCAAAGAGGCATCCACGCCCTCTGCACCCCCTTCCTCGTACTCCGCCAGCCGCTCTTCCGCTTCCTAAGTTAGGGAGCAAGCAAACAAGACATGAGGGCAGGTTACCACAGCCGGCATGTGCATGAGGGCACCGCCCTCACCGTACTCAAACTGCTTACTCGCATGTTCCTTAGGGCTTGGAAGCAAAGCACCATGCCATGGAGACAGGCACCCGCGCAGCCATGGGGGATACCACACTATCAGACACACTGGGACGGGGCTCTCTGCTTTTCAGTGATTCAGTAATGGACAGTTTGTCTGTGAATACCCACAGGCACCAGTCAGTCCCCACTCCATGGAGCCGCCTGGAAGAAGAGCAACAGCACCGACCCTGAAACCAGCCCACCTTGAGCCGAGCTTCCAGCTCCGCCTCTCGGTCGGACTGGTGCCCATTCTCCTCCACCAAGTGCATGAGTTGCTGGATCTTTTCCTCATACAGTGCCAGTTTGGCTGCTACCTCAGGGCTGGCGCCAGCGAGTGTGCCTGCCTCCGTGGCGGAGGGCTGCTGCGACAGGGTTACGGCGGACTTGACGGTCACTAGCTCTTGCTGCAACGACGCAATCGTCACCTGGGCGTCCTGCAGGACAGGCAGGAGGTGGGGCAGCCATCTCGCTTTCCCAACCATGGATCCCACTCCAAGTCCCTATGCAAGTCCCTAGTGTCTGCGCCCCGCCCAGTCAGGCACTTTGCGTTTGAGAAAGGTGCCCTGCCTCGTTGCAGATCAGGCTCTCCTGAAGATCAGTCCGATTGGAGCTCGCTCTGCAAACACAGAGCCCTGTCCACCAAGCTCCTCACCTGCAGCTCCTTCTGTAGATTATGGATGCCTTCCGCCCCATTGATGATGGAAGAGTCCGACTTCTCCAGCGCCAGTGCTAGCTGCCCTTCCAGCTCAACAACCCGAGCCTGCGCTGCCTGTAGCTGCCCAGCTTGGGCTGCTGAGGCGCCAGCGCCAGCGTCTGCGCTTCGACCGGCTACCACTGCTGCTGTGCCTGCAGTTGCCCCAACAGCCGCAGCCTTCAGAGCTGCCACCTGCTGCTGCAGCTCCTCGTTCTGTCGATGGAGGGCCTGGAGCTCCTCTACCTGCTGCAGCTGCTGCTGGGCGCGAGCTTCATTGGCAGAGGGCTCGCCTGCCACAGGAGCTGCTCGTGCTCGGAGCTCCTCTACCTCCACTTTAAGCCTGTCATTCTCTTCAGCTAGCTGTGCTGCACGCCTGGCGTCCTCGTTGGCAACACCGCCATTGGCTTGCGGCTGCTGGGCTGCCTCTGCTGCTGCCAGGCGATCTTTGGCAGTGGCAAGCTCCTCCTCCAACCTCCTCACAACAGATCCTGAATCTTCCTGCAGAGAGCACATTGTATGAGTCATACCCCCGCAATGATGCCGCAGCGATCTGCTCACTGCAAGAAAAGATAAGGAATGTTTGCACCAGAAAGCAAAGCTTACCACACAAAATCCGGCCGTCATCAATTGCTCCCAACATGTGTGAATCAGTTCTCTAGCTCAAAACCCTGAGCGCGGGGCCAGTCTCCATACCGCTGGTCGTCCACCCCCGCACCTGCTGCGGTGCTAGGCGCGATGTTGGCAACTGAGAGGCCGGCGACATCGGTGCTGAGCGGGCAGACGGTGAAGCCAGCTCTCCTTCCTCCGTTACCCTAGCCAGGACGCCTGTAGTGCTGGCCCGCCGTGAGTCACCAGCGCTGCTGCTGTCACCAAAGCCGCTAAGGTCTTGGTCTATGCCAGACATGTCACTGACGCCAGTCACCACAGACATGCCGTCATCATCAGCCATGCCCTGCCATACACAACAAGCACATTGTGACGTACTCATAGCAGGCAGTAAAGCTGGGACAAAACTGGGCAGCTTCCTGGGTCAAGAGCATAGGTAGTTCTGTTGTTGGGACAGCCCTTGCCGTGGCAGAAGCGGTCCCACCTTCTCATGCCTTGCTACATCCCACAAGGCAGCGGCCTTTGGTCAACCTCTGGAACCTGCTGCCTCATTAAGCTGGTCACACCTTGACTTGTGCGGAGGATGCCTGCACACTGAGGGTGGCGGTGCGACCCCCTGCCAGCTGCAGGCGCAGCTTAACTCCCTGGGGCCGGCTGGGGCTGTCGCCTGTGAATCGTGCCATGTCCAGCACGGCCTTGCCCAAAGTGACATACTTTTGCTGGTTGCCGCGCTCAGGGGCCTGGAGTTTGAAGTGGTATTCCTGCAGCACATGCTTCTTTTCGCCTTGTAAATGCTAGTATGCCCGGTACAACTGTCGCGAGGAGCTACAAATAAGATGATTCATCCTTGTATTTGCTCCTGGCTGTGAGGCTGCAAGACAGGCTGTGCCGGCCCTGCCCAACACTGGGGTAGTGCCTATTGCGTACCTTACTCTCAAAGCCACCCTTGCTTTCCTTTGATAACGTTGCTATCTGGCTGAGCTCTTCGTTGAAGGTGGCCTTGCCTGCACCACATACAGATTGATCTCTTGGGTGTGGAGCTAGCCAGTAGCCCACCAAGCAGGACTGGGCGCAACCTGGGTAGTTGGGCAGGAAGGTGCATCATAGCCGCACATACTCACCTTTGCTGACCGCCACTGTCTTGGTGACGGACACTTTGGCCTGCCGCGCCCATACAACCCGGCACTGGCCCACCTCCTCAGGCAGGCCTTCAACCTCACCGACCGTTACATCGAGCCGATACTTAGACCTCTTGGAGCCTCCAAGCGATTTCAGCTTCCTAAACATTGGCTAGCCTTGTGACTGCATGAAAAGTTCCCTGTTTACACAGGCCGCGATCTTCGAACAAAAGTACTGTGATCCGGGGCCCTGTTGGGTCACCACCCTTGGTGTCAACTCAACTGAAGGTTGCTTATCAAGAGAGTGAAAGTCTGTCTCACCACCCATTATGTCATGCTGATGCTCATAGTTTAGTCAGTTCAATCTCGTCTCCCAAATCATGTCCCAATTTGCCAGAACATGCTTACATTAATGTTGGCTGTGTGATTGAGAACCGTCCCCAGACACAGCAACCTTCTTATTTCCTTGCAACAGGTATCCAGTAAAGGACTACGCCTGGCCGCACGCCTTTTCTCGACAGCACAGTCCATGGCATCAGGGGGTTGCTAAATATAGCCAATGGGAGCATCCGCCACAGGAGTGCGCTGCTTGGGTGTGCATAACTGCAAGCCTCACAACCCCGCGGTTTTGTATTGGACTGCACAGGTGCCCCACGCATACAAGCCCTGCCGCCTTTACCCTAACCCATTGCAAGGCCGTGTACAGGTAGCCACCCTTGCATTCGTCAAGTCGTCAGCCCGGGTTTGGAGGAGGCAGGCCCATAGCTTTTCATCCTCCCACCTCCCTTCTAAGACCGTTCAATTAGTGCCGTGACAACACCAGCCCGGCTGGCCGCATTTTACCTTTTGTGCTCCCTCGGGGAGCAAGTCCAGGGATAAATCTGAGGAGGGCAACTCTTTCAAATCTTTGCGTTGCCGCTGGTGTGTCCCGCAATATGCTGGCCCCGAGTGCACATGCCGAGCAGGCTTCCCGCGGTGCAGCCTGCCCCAGTCCAGCCTGCCTCAGAGCCGTCTGCCGCTGGTCAGCCTGCCCTCACGCCGGCTGTCTCTGTCCTGCGGCCACAGGCTCCTGCCTTCACTCCTAGCCTGTTGACGGCCATCCAGGCCCAATCGGCACCTGGGCCGCCCCAAGTCCTCCCTGAGCCCTAACCCTCTGTTGACAGGCCCTCGCCAGGTGGCCCGGGCATACCTCAACAAAGCCAGCGCTGCCCTCACCGAGGCCCGGGCTGCCATTGCTCTGGTCCGCCTTGCGAGGGCTTGTCAACTCATACCAGGGCCGGGAAGTAAATATGACGTGCCAGACTGTAAACAGTAGTCAAGCACCACACGGAGCTTGGCACACAGCATCTCAGAGTCTGCAGTCACTGCACGCCCTCCCTTCTACTGCCAAGGCTGGTGTGACATGCAAGCTCCTGTCGGGTTACTCCATAAACCAGGAGAACCTGAAGCCCCAACGGGGCCTGGAGAATCCTTACAGAGCATAACTGCATACACCCCTGTCAGCCTAGTATACCCGTACTTCCTCTCTGATCGCATTACCTGCCACCCTAAATAAATCCCTACAGGAGTCTACAGGGCCAACCTGGTGACGTGGATGGACCGATCTTGGCCCGCCGGCGCTTCAAAGATCCGTATCTTGGGTTGGATTTGAAATGCCAACTCCTTGTCCACAGTGCCATCCTTTCGGCCTCCCAACGCCAGTCGGTACTCCAATAGGCGCCCACCAACGCTCCCATGGCGCTCGTGGCACTGCACACTGCTCGGCCGGCTGGTTGCCTCGCTAGGCTGACTGTGAAACGTGCTCCACGCCCTGTCCGCCCTGTCAGGGCAGCCGATATCGCCTTTGAGGTGTCTGACTTCTTCAGTAAGGAGTGGGAGCCTCGCTCGTGAGTCTTGGGCACATGCCTTGGGTAGACGTATGAGGCGCACCGGCTTATCGATGCCATTCTAGTGCCGTGACAGCACAGCTCTGACTGCGGTGCATATCGTTTCTTTAGTTTTCGTTTAGCTGACCGACGAAAGTCCTGACACAGCGCTATAGCAATCATGTATAGAAGCCGCACGCTGGTCAGTGTTTGATCATTTGCCGTCATAGTCGACTCGGAACAGCAACCCGACATGGCTGCAGGCAGTCGCTGGCAAGCTATGACGACGTGCAGGAGTACTACCAGCGCACCAGTGCTGCAGGCTGGACTTCCACACCTTCGAGCCTGGCATCCGAGGCGGCCACCGTGGCTGATTGGTACGATGCCTCTGGCATCATGTCCAAAGAGTGGTGAGTTGCTGGACTCTCCTGGCTTGTTTCAAGTTCTGCCTGGCACCAGCAAATGTCTAGCTGCAGGGATATTCCCCCGAGTCTACTACGGGCTACCAGCTTTATGTGGTAGTTGGTCATGCGTTGTGCAGGGCGCTGGCAAGCTATGAGGAGCCAGTCAACAACTTCCGCCGGTCACTGGACAGCGAGGAGTAGAAACAGTGCAGTTGAGCTGTTCTGGTGCCCCACAAACGCCGCTCGGGTGTGTCCAGATGTGCAGGGGCGAGCCGCCGTCCTGCATGTGCTTGCTTGTACAGTAGGTGACACAGCCAAAGGCTGGCAAAAGCTAGGCTCAGTGATGGCCGGGTTTCATTTTTATGAGAAGTGGTCTTCCCACCCTGATAGCCTCAGTGGATTGATTTGATGATCATCACCGAGATGCATGGACCTTCCTCTCTCCGCCCTGATAAGTGTCAGAAGACCTCTGAGCAACAATCTGGTCTGGTTTGCATGCTGTGCACTGTGGGTACGCAGCGCAGTTGTTGAGAAGAACATGCGCAATGCAAAATGTGACATAATAGGGGGTCTCACCTGTGTGAGTGTGTATCATCATAGTATTGGATGGTGGCATGCCTTGCTCACCCGCAAGCGGGTCTAGTCTAGTCTAGTCTAACAGCGTACCGCCACCTGACCCGCAAGCGGGTGGCTTAAACTGTTAGTGCGGCGTGTAAGATTTGGTCGTGTGTGGTTTGTCCTTGTTCTTGCCCTGGTGCTGTCGCTGATGCGTTGCCATATTTGCTATTCCAGTTACCTGCCTTGCACAGTTAACAACCTTGTAGTTGCCATGATGGCTGTTTTTGTCCTTCCCTCCTGATATTTGCTTGCCCGGGTCCATACCCTTGCTGACCTGCATTGCTGGAAAACTGGAGTAGCCGACACTGCCGTGAGTCGAGGCTACACCAAGAGCAGTTGAGCAGTTGGGAAAAAAATGGGCTAGACACTTGAAACGCTACACAGCCATGCCACCAGGTTGGACCTTACTGCTGCTGACGAGCCCTCTCCATTCCAGCTGCTCAGTTGTTGGCACATAGACGTTACAGAAGGGTAGCACCCAGTGGAAAAGTGCTTTGCAGTACCGCAGCAAAATCAATGAAATCAGACACAACAGCGAGCCGCCCAAGGCGGCCAAAACTGAAACAGGGGACACCTTCGGGGTGTTTTGTAGACCCCAGCCAGGCTACTGTAACCCGACCCAACCCAACCAACATACAGAGCACCCGCGTACGCATGCACTGCCTTACAACACAGCGATTAACACAGAGGCACCGGTGCCTTCCCCACCATGGTTGAGAGAGGGTGCCGAGTGCCTAAAAAGCATATCATTGCAAGACCGTACGCCACAAATATGTATCACATTGGCTGACCAAACTGCCACCCATGCATCATATATCGTTCCTGCTTGAGCATTCTGAAGCACGGAAGGCTTTTTTCTATCATTACAACCCCGTACTATATTCCCAGATGGCAAGAGGTGGGACCTCCCACCCGGGCTTACATGCGGTATGTCCTGACCCTGGGCGATTGGCTGACGGCGGTGTTGCAACGCTGCCCAAAAAACTCCCAAGCAAGGAGACCAGCTGCACTGAGTGCTCAACTCGCACCACACGCCCCTTGCCTGACGCTCATCCTTTCCGCAACCCTGGGGTGGCAGCGGGTTTTAAGGGGGTTTACCAAGGGGCGTTCACATGCCCATGGCAATGATGATGTCCTGGGCTGGCAGCGTCAAGAAGTCGTGCAGCTCCTTGCCCACACACATCAGCTTGGTTAGGAAGGCGGCATCCAGGAACTCGCTGGACGCAAACCTGCAACCAGGCAACCACGGCGGCGGCGGCCGGGGTCACGAGTGCCTAGGCGCTGAGGTGTGGGTGAGGAAGAGATTGTGCTGTCATCTGGTGACGCTAGATATCAGCGTACCGCCACCTGACCATGCTGCCGTGAGTGCCCCAAATGGGGCCAACAAATAGCCAGGATGTACTATGCCCACAACCCACACGATCCAAGTACCAAATCTGTGATGTGTGTATGCCTGTGATCTGGTGAGGCTAGTACGCAGGGCAAGGAAGGCACAGGTGTGTCTTGGGCCCCCTGCCACCCAACAACACCAGCATGCACACATGCTACTCAGCCCCATGGACTACAGCAACATCATTATGTAATCATACGCCCGACTCACTTGTCGTCGCCCAGCTGCTGGCGTGCCGCCTGCATCTCCTCATCGACCACCTTGCGCACCAGCTCAGCAGTCACCACCTTGCCTGTGTCCAGCTTGGCACCGTACCGCACCCACTGCCACACCTGCAATCAACAACAGAGGTAGAGAGAGGCAGGTCAGCTGCGCAGATGCTGCATGCGTGGCGACGAGCCAACGCCCCCACGCCTTGCGTGGCCAACAGGACACATCACCGCCACACCCGCGCGATGCCTGCACCGACAGACAAGAGCCACATGGCAGTACCACCATTCCAGTGCCGTCAGTGTTAGTCCAGGTGCCACAAGGGTCAGTACTGTGCCAGGCGTTGGCACTTCAGAGGGCCCAGCTGGGAGCCACACCCCACACTGCCCCACCCCCTCAAAGCCACCTGCCACCCCAGGGATGCCAGCCGGCCCACCACGACCCTGCCAGGCGCCTACACAGCCTTGCTCCCAGGCAGACAAGGGGTGACAGACGATCCACTTCCAGCGTCACCTGCCCCCTCGCGAGCCCCATGCAAAACCCAGGGTGCATACATAGCCCGGTTCAACTCTGTCCAGCCTCCCTGTGCCTTGAGCAAGCTGTCCCGCCTTGACACCATCGCCCCCTGAGCCATGGCTCTATAGCCCTCATTGTACCTCCCAGCACGGCGGCAGCAGCGGGATGATGAATCAAAAAGGTTTGGTAAGGGCAGCCCCACCTAGTAGTAAGCTAGTCTAGTCAGTCTGACAGCACCACCTAGGAGTCTAGCCCAGTCTAGCCCAGTCCCTAGACTACACCAGACACGACCAATACAGTCCTGAAGCCCCACATAGTCGTGATCTAGTCGTTTCTAGACTAGTCTTAGTCTAGTCTGACAGCCCCGCCTGCGCTTGCGAGATGTCGGCTGTGGCCCCGCCCGCCTACACTGTACAGTAACACAGAATGCTGGTCCGTATCGAAACCCACAACAGATATCCTGTAGGTAATGATGAGACAGGACAGCTGCCCCGCCTGGAAGCATGAGATCTCGGCTGTGGCCGCGTCCTCCTTATTAGTCAAGTTTGAGCTAGCCTAGTTCAATCTGACAGCTGCCCCACCTGTGCGCGTGAGATCTCAGCAGTGGCCGCGTCCTCCATGAGGTTGTGCAGCGGCACGCACCCCACCCCCGACAGCCAGGCAGCCACGTAGCCGATGCACACATTGATGTTGTTGCGCAGCGCGGCCTCCGTGCGGGGGCCCTCCGGGACCTACTTGCGCACAGGAGGGTGGGCACGCCAGGGTCAATGGGGGTTGTCAGGGAGGGCAGAGGTGAGGGGGAGGATGCCAGACAGGAGGTGAAGGGAGGTGACTTGCTGGGTGGGGGAGGTAAGGCGAGAGAGGCATGCGCGCGGCAACGCTGGGAAGGCACCAGTGGCGCAGGGAACTGCCACCCAAGAAGGCACGGAGCAATCGGCAGGGCGGTGCACAGGCTGTCTTGTGCGGAAATGCACGCCCGCCTAGGCCCCCACAACAACCCAGCAACATTATTAGCCAGAGAGGAGGCCTTGAGGCAAGGACATCATATATATAGAGAGAGGAGTGCACGCTCCGGCAGGCAACCTACCGCTAGCAGGTCGTCTGCGGTGACCTGGACATCGTCCCGCTGGCGCGAGATCTGGTTGGGGGTGGGCATGTGCTCGTCAAACACCTCACGGGCGATGGGGATGAGGCCTGGGTGAGCCACCCAGGTGCCGTCGTGGCCGTCCAGCACCTCCCGCAGCTTGTCGGCACGCACCTTGTCCATGACGGCCTGCCAGCAGGGGGTATTAGAAGGGTCGTCAGTGC